>JACEFZ010006836.1:0-107500 GCA_014155875.1 Cepaea nemoralis
CAGTGGTTGATGGATAAGTACGCGTGTCTAGGGATGTGTGAGGGGATGTGTGTATGGGTTGGGGATGCGTGTGTGGGATGTGTGTGCGTGGATGGGAGGTGTGTGTTTGTGAATGGGGGGGATGTGTTGGTGGGTGGGGATCTGTGTGAGGGATGTGTGTATGGGTGGGGAGATTGTGTGTGAGGTGGAGATGTGTGTGTCTATGGATAGGGGTGTGTGGCTGGGGGATGGGTGGGTGGAGGATGTGTGGTTGGGTAGATGATGTGTGGTTGGGTAGAGGATATGTGGGTGGGTGATTGTATATGAGTAAGGGTGTGTGGTTAAGGGATGTTTGATTGGGGGATGGGTGGGTAGAGGATGTATTGGTGGGCAGAGGATATGTGGGTGGGTGAGTGTGTGTAGGTTAGGAGATGGCGGGGGATATTTACAGTGGTGGTCTCGGGATCTGTGAGTGGGCTGTAGGAGATGGAGATTATGTGCGAGGGTGCGGAATTTGTGTGTGGGTAGGTGCGGGATATGTGAGTTGGCGGGGAGATGTGTGTGTGCGTGGGGGATGTGTGGCTGAGGAATGTATGTTTGGCTGGGTGGTTGGAAGTGTGTGGGTGGAGGAGGATATGTGGGTAAGTGATTGTTGGTGGGTAATGGGATAGGTAGAGGATCTGTGAGTGTGTGGTGAGATGTGTGTAGATTGGTGGATGTATGTGGGTGGAGGATGTATAGGTTGGGGAATGTAGGTGTGCTTTGGGTGTGGGTGGATGGGATGTGTAATGGGTGAGAGGTGTGTGTGGGTGGGGAGATGTGTAGGTGTAAGGATGTGGTGGATGGGTGCGGGAAAGTATGTGTGTGTGTGGGTAATGTGTGTGGTTGGGTGGTGGATATGTCTCATAACATAGTAATATGCATTGTTTATGTTTACAAAATTCATTTGATAATGTTTTTAACTATGCACTGTTGATGAAAGAAAGATGAGTGATTGGATGGGCCGAATGTAAGACGGGCCTGCGTGCCCAATTTGTTACCCTTTGAAAATAAAGTCTGTTCGTTCGTTTGTTCTTTCACTCTAACTGTCTGTCTGTCTGTTCTTCTGTCTGTCCGTCTGTAGGTAGATACGTAGAAATGTATGTATGTATGTATGTATGTATGTATGTATGTATGTATGTATGTATGTATGTATGTATGTATGTATGTATGTATGTATTTATGTATTTATTTATGTATGTATGTATGTATGTATGTATGTATGTATGTATGTATGTATGTATGTATGTATGTATGTATGTATGTCTGTATGTCTGTATGTCTGTATGTCTGTATGTGTGTATATCTGTATGTGTGTATGTGTGTATGTGTGTATGTGTGTATGTGTGCATGTATGTATGTATGTATGTATGTATGTATGTATGTATGTATGTATGTATTTATGTATGTATGTATGTATGTATGTATGTATGTATGTATGTATGTATGTATGTATGAACACATTCTACATATGTTACTGCCGTGCGCGCTGATTTATGAAGGAATTAACATATTGTGACATGAGAGAGTGAGTGAGTGAGTGATAGAGAGAGAGAGAGAGAGAGAGAGAGAGAGAGACAGAGAGAGAGACAGAGAGAGATAGATAGAGAGAGAGAGAGTGATGTGTATGTATATGGGAATCATTTTCGTTGGTTTGTTATTGTGAGTGAGCGTAAGTGTTTGTGAGGGAGTGTGTGTGGGTGTGTTGTGTGCGTGTTTGACTGTTATTGTGTATGCGATTTATGTTCGTATAAACTTGTGAATATATAAATGTGTATGTATTGATGTATTTGTGAGTCTGTTAGATGGGTTGCGGAGGTCTCTTATGATCGTAAGGTTGCACTGAGCATGGATTCCTGGACTTCTTACCATTGTGCTATTACATCTGGGTTGCCACAGGGATCTGCCATGTCCCCAGTGCTCTTTAATGTGTACACCAGATAAATCGCAGCTATTGAGACACCAAGTGTGGGTAGTATCTTGACATTTGCAGATGATGTGCTGATGTACAGGCAGCACAGAGACAGGGCCAGTTTTGGAAAAGACTTACAGGTGGCAGTAAACAGGGTGGCAGAGTGGTGCAGGAACGCAGCGGCAGTTATAAACCCAGACAAGGCATCGGTTGTGTGCTACTCCCTGGATAACTGGATCGCCAGGCAGATGTCTTTGGCATTATGGTGAATGGATGTTCTCTTAGATGTGAGAGTAAATTGAAGTACTTGCGTATCACCTTTGACAGGTGTTTGTCTTTCGAGGATCATGTGGAGGCTGTGGTGGTGAAGGCTAGAAGGGGGCGTAATGCATTGAGGGCATTGGCAGAAACCGAGGTAGAAAAGAGGATGCTGTACAGGCTCTTTCAGCAGTTAATAATTTCTGCCATTGAGTATGGTTTGGGTCTGCTGACAGTATCAAAGAAAGCTTGAAAGGTTGGAGTGCATACAGAATGCTGCGATGCGGTTAATCCTGGAGTGCACAAAGGAAACACCAATTATATGCTTGAGGCATATCTTGGCGCTACCAACAATGACGGATGGGCGTAGTGGCCTTCAGGCCAAGTGGTACCTGAGAGTTGCTGCAGATAGGGATCACCCGCTGCATGAAGCCATGGATATGGTCAAGGGTCATAGACTAAGACGAGGCAGGTCCTGGATAGCACAGGTAGAATTTTCTATACGTCAGGTGTGTGATATAGAGACCACCAATCGTGAAAAAAGTGGGTTGAAGTTCCGAAAGACATGACAGACAGGCACAATGTAATAGTAACACTGGGTCGTGAGTGCATGAGAATGGGCAAGCGGGCCCGCACTGAGTTTGAAGGGCAACAACTCATCCAGAGTAACACTACATCAAGGTGACATAGTCATCTACACCGATGGGTCAGTGGTGCGAAACAATCGTAGTGGTTGGGGCTTTATTGCAAAAGCTAATGGACGAGTCTTGAATAAAGGAGAGTATGGCATATGAGACTACAACCTACCAGCATGAGAATGGAGGTTGAAGCAGTAGCAGCTTCATGCCGCTGGTTAGGGGAGACTACTCCAACGCACATTGTATTCATTACGGATTCAAAGAGTATGCTTAGAAAGATGGAGAAAGGAATGTTTCGTGTGAAATGTCTATCGTCCCTTTAGAGGTCACAGATTATGAGAATTGTATCCATATTTTGCCCTAGCCAGGCCGGGGAGGCGAGGAATGAACAGGCTTATAGGCTGGCAGGGAATGCACCTTTTGGTTGTAGATTATCTATGGACAAGGAGGAGGTGGTCGTGCGCGTGTGGGACCAGGTGGAGAAACGGGGGAACAGATTGAGAACCGTATGTGGAAAGAATGAGACTGATGGGGATCTTCAGGGATTCTGCAAGAATCTCAAAAGTGAAAGGGAAGACCAGGAGAACTTTAAATCAGATAGCGGTGGGAACTATTAGTAGTATGACTCTTCGCTAGCTGTTGAACGAGGGGACGGAGCACGTATGGGAATGTCCTGAGCGCAGTGAATGTCGGTTCTTAACTCAACTCAACTCAACTGTTTGTGTGTATGTGTCGGTTTGTCTTCCTGTCTCTCTGTCTTATAACATAATAACATGCATTGTTTATGGTTTTCTATGAGAATATAACATGCTGAATATGTAATTGATGTAACGCAGAGGAGTGGTTGTTAAGGTCGAATGTAAGACTGGCACACCTGCCTAATTTGTGACCGTAACAAACATTTGGAACACTCTTCTGACAGAATTCACGACTGTAGGAACTATTGCAGCAAACTCCTTGAGTACCACATCAACATTATCATCATCATCATTATCACCACTATCATCATCATCATCATCATCATCATCATCATCATCATCATCATCATCCTCAAGTGTCAAATGCCGTGGTGAGATATAGTTGATGTTCCAACGCCCAAAGGGTCGCGCTGGATAGTGTCATTCCGTGTGATTGTACAGTGTCTTTGATGTTGCCAATCGACTTACTTCTCGGGAGTCCTCTTTCTCTCGTATCATATCTTTTTAAATGTAGTGCCAGTGCTGGTATTTGATGGTGCTGAATTCTAACTAGATGTCAGAACCATTTGATCTTCTGTCTTACAATATGTGTGGCACAATGTTTTGATCCTATTTTCTGTCTGATAAAATCACTTCATACTCAGTCTCAGATAATTAATTTGATAGCTTTCCTCAGTCATCACATCTGATTTTGCGTAAGTGTGATTTGGATAATGTCCAAGTTGAACATAGGTAGGATATGGTTGTGTGAATATTATATTTATTATACATGGTGTGAGAACGTGTGCATTTTTTTTTTTATTATATCATTTCTGAGCGACACTCAGTCATCCAAGGATATATCAGACAAACATATAATCATAATGCAGCACGCATAATGTGTAGTGTCATTCTTAACTGGTTGTTGCAGATAAGGAAGCTTTTATGGGAATGTCTCGAATACTGTGGTGTCGTTTCTTGATTCAATTCAATTCAATTCAACTGAATGTCACATTCTGGTGGAACATTAGAAATGAGTTAAATATATACTTATGATAATTCAGAGGGAAGCTGAACTCCTTGTCAAAGGTATCTTTCCTCTTGGCAATAACGTTCTTTATGAAATTACGCGAATCAATCGTTACCTGGTGACATAAAAATGGGATGACCTATTAATTTATAGTAACATAAATCTTAAAATGGACATACTACTTTATAAATGCTATGGAATACAGAACTCGGTTCTTTTGTATGGATCAGAAACATGGAGAACAATGAAAACGATTTCAAACAGTCACTAAATGATGCATGTGTTAAATAATAATATTTATAGTAAAATAATAAAATGGTACACCAAATCTCCAAAGTGGAGCTCATTGAAATAACTAGGCAAAAATAAAGACACTATCGCTGGATAGGCCATACTTTGAGAAAACCTTAGAAAAGTATAACCAGAAGTGTCTTAGTCTGGAATCCACAAGCAAAAGAAATAGAGGAAGATCTAAAAAGTCATGGAGAAGAGAAGTAGAGACTTAAATGAACAATATATGAAAGACATTGACATAGATGTATGGGATAGCTAAAGGTAAGGAGGCTTGGAGAGAGCAGGCTGAGGGCCAGTCCATCGTTGAGGGATAGAGGACATAAGAAGAAGAAGAAGAAGAAGAAGAAGAAGAAGAAGAAGAAGAAGAAGAAGAAGAAGAAGAAGAAGAAGAAGAAGAAGAAGAAGAAGAAGAAGAAGAAGAAGAAGAAGCAGCAGGGGAAAGGAGGAGAAAGAGGAGGACTGAAACTCATCATCAAGTGCCGTTTCCGGTTGGCGTAGGCGTTCATGGTTCTCCACAGATCTCGGTCTTTGGTGTTCTGGATCAACTCTGCTGATGTTATTCCTCTATGCCACCGTCTCAATCCGTCCAGCATCATTTCTCTTGGTCTGCCTCTGCCTCTCTTCCCCTCGATCTTTCCAGTTGTCACGATGTTCTCCAATGCCTCTATTCTCACCGCATGGCCAAAGAAAGCTGTTTGTCTCTTTCTTATTGTTGTATATAGTGTTCTAGTTTCATTAGCCTCTTTCAGGCAATCGTTGTTAGTTACTCTGGCAGTCCAGGGAAATCGCAACATTCGTCTTAAAAACCACATCTCTGTTGCTTCTAAGTTCTTCCTAATTTGTTCATTTACATTCCAAGATTCGCTGCCATACAGCAAAACTGGTTCTATATAGCATTTTAGCACTCTCTTTCTTACATTCATTGATAGCGACTTATTGCATAAGATACTCTTCATTTTCTGAAATGCGGCTTTTGCCTGCCCTATTCTGCTCTTAATCTCTGTTGTACATCTTCCATCCGATGTTATAAGTGCCCCTAGGTATTTAAAATTATCCACTTGGTTGAGAATTTCCCCTTCTATTTCTATGTCACATTTTGGTGTCCCATTTTCTTTGATATCACCATTGTTACTGTTTTCTTGATATTCAAGGAGAGTCCTTTCTGTGCACTCTCTGATACTACAATGTCCAATAATTGTTGTAGGTCTGTTGCATTATCCGCCACCAATACTGTGTCATCTGCATAGTGTATATTGTTTATATTATATCCTCCGATTAGTATTCCTGGCTTCTCTTTGATCTCTCTCATTATTACTTCGCTATATAGGGAGAAGAGATCGGGTGACAAGACACATCCCTGTCGTACTCATAGCTTTATCTGTTCATAACTACCCTCTTTATTTCCCATTTTAATTGCTGCTACTTGGTTCCAGTATATATTCTTTATTATTCTTAAATCTTAGTATAATCTATGAAGCATAAATATATGTCCCTCTGTTTCTCTATTGACCTTTCTATTAGTATTCGTAATAAATATATTGCATTGTTTGTACCCTTTCCTTCCATAAAACCGTACTGTTCTTCACTAATTTCCATTTTTATTTTCTTTCTTGTTCTTCTCATCATAATTCTAAGTAGAAGCTTAGTGACATGGTTTATGAGGTTAATTGTACGAAAGTCTTCACATTCAATTGCTCCTGATCTCTTTGGTATTGCTATACATACATATTTTACCATATCGCTCGGTAAATATCCACTGTTGTAAATATCGTTTAGCATTTTGGTTAATATATCTACCCCAAATTATCCCAATACTTCTAATTCTTCTACTGTGATTTCATCTGGCCCAGCTGTTTTTACTTTCTTCATATGTTACATACCGTCAGCGACTTCTACTTTTAGAATAGGTGGGCCTTCTAAGTTACTTTCTTCTGTTAGTTCTTCCCTTTCTCCATTATATAATTCTTTTATATACTCATTCCACCTCTTCATTATAGTACCTTCCTCCAATAATATCTTTCCTATTTTTGATTTCAAACACCCTGTATTTATTCTTATTTTTCTTCCTGTGATCTCACTGATTTGTCTGTGCATACTTTTTTGATATTTAATGGAATTTAATTCAATTTGTTTGCATTGCTCGTTTAACCAACTTTCTTTTGCCTTCACACATTTATCTCTTATTTCTTTATTAATCTTAGCATACTCTTGTTTGTCATTTTTATTGTTTCCTTTTGTGCATCAGCATTAAGATTTCTTCATTCATCCATTTTTTCTTAGCGTTTTGGCTTCTCTCCGGTAATATTTCTTTGCTAGTTTGATGAATGGAGTCCCTTAACATTTTCCATTGATCATTTATACTCTGTATTTTAGCTATTGCATTGTAACCATTTTTCACAGTCACTCTGTGTTGTTCTTGAATTTCTTTATCTATTTTCAGAACCTCTTTATTAAGTCTCAGGTTCTTAACCATTTTTTACCTCTCTTTAATCTTGTGATCACTATTACCGTCAGCACCAGGCATTGTCTTTACAATAATTAATGCATTTCTAAATCTTTTATGAATAAGTATGTAGTCAATTTGGTTGCGTATTTTCGTATCAGGGCTTTTCCATGTGTATAGTCGTCTTTTATGGTGTTTAAACCATGTGTTTCCAATTATTATATCATTAATATTTGTCCATTCTAGTAGTTTCTCTCCTCGTTCATTTCTTGTACCTAAACCATAATTTCCCACTATATCCTCTATATTCCCCTTTCCTACCTTTGCATTAAAATCTCCCAGTATTATTTTTATTTCTTGTGATCCAATTTGAGCTACTGCCATTTCTATTTCATCGTAAAAGTGTTGTATTTCCTCTTCACTACTGCTTGTTGTTGGTGCATATACTTGTATAATATTTATATCTATTGGTTTGCCTTTGATTTTGACCATTATAACTCTATCTGAAATACACCAGTATCCATTCACAGATTTGGCTGTTTTTTCATCAAATATTATTCCTACACTTTTTTCACGTGTGTCCCCTCCAGAATAAATTATTGTGTGTTTGTCGGTTATAATTTTGCCAGATCCCTTCCATCTCATCTCACTTATGCTTAGTATATTAATTTTCATGTTTTCCATTTCTCTTAGATCATTGTTTAACTTTCCTAGCTCATTTAATGTCCTAACATTCAATGTTCCTACTCTAAATTTATTTAGTTTAGTTATAGTTTTAGTTTTGCCATCAGTAGCTGGATGACAGTCTGGTGTCACCTGTGGCTCATGACTGTCCCTACCAGACGAGGATGTCCTAAGACAGCCATTAACGTCGTTCACTATTTCTGAAATGTGTGTCGCCATGAAATCGTGGGAAGATAATGTAGTGGTTTCCCCTTGCCTTCCACATTCACATGGTGGTCTTGTAACTCTGTCTTTGACAGCCATTTCCGACTGTCAGGACAAGTGAATGCCCTGCTCTGCTCAGCTGCAGAGTTGTCCACTTATTCTGGTGGATACTCGCCACTTATTCCGGTGGATACTCGGTCTCCAGAGCTGTGTTAGCCACACCGTAGTGTGTTTCCATCCTCTACCACGTGGAGGTGCAGTTGGGATTTTCCCTGGGCTTGCGAACGCGGTTTGTGAGCTGTATACCCGGGTTCGAAACACGGCGGTGCTGGTTTTTTTCGAAAAAGGTATAGGGGCCGGTCGTTCAGAAAGCAATGGCAAACTACTGAACGGAACACATGCCTAGTACATCAACAGCAGCGTGAAAATGCTGGTGTTGACTGCAACGTCCCGTAAGGGATACGCAACAAAATAAAAAAATAAAAAAAACCAAAACTCTCCAGTACTTTTAGAGGATGGACTGAAACTACAGTTAAAAAATGTCTTCTTCCGAATGCGTGTCAAGAAGTATGGAGTGAGCAGACCGTTCATACACAATTCTGCTTCTACTCCTTGTTGTATATATAATGCTGGAAGTCATGTTAGTCCACCGCTTGCTATTACACGTGCTGCCAACATTTCTGATACAGATTCGTCACCACCCCACGTTGCTATTGCTGCCCAGTACATTTTCTCTAGTCATCTTTTTAATATCACTTCACCTCCGTCGCGACATTGTTCAGTTTGCCCCTGTGACGAAATGACCCTGTACACGTGTCTTCACACTGAGTAATCCTCGGACGGCCGGCGCTAGGCGAGTGGTCGCCCATTCATGCTAATTATATCCTGGGGAAAACCGTCTAAATTTATCTGATCTGGACGTTTCTCGAAACGCCGAGGGAAATGATCGGCTGAGTTTACGAGATGTCCCCAGTCAATTAGGACATCTCGCAACAGGTGTATCTCGGGAATTTGGTTTTCTCCGTGAGACATTGGAAATTCGAGGGTCGAGTGAAATTCTAAACTCCACTGGTTAGCTTAGTTTGCCTCAGACGCCAACCTCCAGTCAACCTAGGCGGACGTAATATCAGACCTGTAGAAATGATGTCTTCAAGGTTCTATCTAGAACCCGAAAACTATACAGCTGATATTTGCCGTGTCTCTGGATATAAGGTAATTGAAATAAGTAGTTAGTATTTGTTCTTACCTAACCGCAATCCGTTAAAATAAAATCTACTGGCACGCTATTGTGTCCGTCCGGTCGCATGAATAATTAATTAGATTTATTGATCGTCCGAGTGCGAATCTAGGCCAGAGGCCCAATGTTAATTACAGGTGTTTCCCAGCGCTAGCACACTGTTGCGTTTGTAGATTAGATTTACTTCTAAGTCCGTCAAGCAGGCGTGGTAGAAAGAATAAAACATAATCTTTGTATGTTGCTGATATTCATATGTATTTGTAAAAGCTACTCAATTACTAGGAAATTTCCACTGCTATTTGTGAGTGTACTTTTGTCAGTCTAATAATTGTGTGCTTAATAGGTGTGTTGACCCACTTGTTTATTGATTGAATGGCTAGATAGTACTGTGATAGATGCCTTAAATGTCTAGTGGTGTCTTATACGTGGTAGCTAGTTAGTAATGCGATGTATGTTTTAGCTAGCCAGTGATGTGGCAAATGCTTTTGATAGCTAGTGGTGTGTGATATGCTTATGTGGAAGAAGCTGTGCTATTTCAAGGAACCAAGGTGTTGTTTGATTTCCATATGGACGTGCAGTGAAATGATAACTGTGTTAAGGCAACAGTGATGTTACTCTTTCTATATAGGAATGGCATGTAGTTACAATGATTGTGGTAGTTATTTATTGCCAGGGGAATAGTGATGCTATTACTACTTGCCAAATTAAGACCGACTGGTAATGAGACGATGCATCGTAACCGAGGGCGTTTGCGCCGAACCGAGATTCGAACGAGACGTTTAATGAATTGCTCTACTCCTCTTTGTAAACCCGATCTTGTTAGTGGGGGACATATCTATTAGGCGGAGAGTGCTATAGAAGAGGGCTTTGCTACACTTACAGGGAGACTTGGCTAGTTACGGAATGTGTTGCCGGGTGTCATTCTAAAT
Source organism: Cepaea nemoralis (assembly GCA_014155875.1). Classification (NCBI taxonomy): domain Eukaryota; kingdom Metazoa; phylum Mollusca; class Gastropoda; order Stylommatophora; family Helicidae; genus Cepaea; species Cepaea nemoralis. The sequence continues at coordinate 10,325 of JACEFZ010006836.1, forward strand.
GGGTTGACGTGGCGTAACACACCATGAAAGCCGTTAACTCTTTATCCACAGTGGATCTGGGAAAAAGACAACGGGGGTAGATTGCCACCAATATGGGATAGACCTGTGCAGTCTTGACCTTCAAGATGAGGGGATCATTAGGAGAGGTTCTATCTGTTCGGGGACAGAGATCCCAGAACTAAAGCGTTGCTTTGTTATTTACTGTTGTTTTACTGTTAAGTTATTAACGAATTATGATTTAATTAATTAATTAATGGGTTAAGTAATTAATTCATTGTTGAGTTATGATTGAGGAGGGATTGTCCGGCTGGACACCTCCAAAGTAAATAAAACTACTACTCTGAATTAGGGAGTAGGTGTATTATATGGTTGCAGATCAAGGATAGATGGAGAATGGAGATATCACCAGGTAGTAGACTCCTGTGACCAGGGTCAGATGGACTACACCGGTTCTTTCTGGACAGATGGTGCCCAGACGAGATATTCGACTAGCTGATTGCTCACTGTCAACGTCCTAGATACCTAGGGGAATGAAACTTGGGTTCATACAGGCAACAAACTCCGTTCTGATACTATCTGACATGATTTATTTACAGTAAGCTGGCGAAGAATGGTTTTCGTAGCCAGCTCCGTGGCGAACATGATCATAGGAGTTCAGAATAAAGCCATCATACATAATTATCACAACAAACTCTATCATCTATCTATTTAGCGAGTAACATTCTAAATACACTTTTATTCAATCTATCAAGTCCCCCTTAAGTTAATCCCTGTTGCTTGTTTGATGTCCAGTCGGCGTCTGCCCTCTAACGTGTCTCGGGCACGGGCTGTAACTCTCCTCGAGCTTCTCGTGGAACAGGTCCTGGCACGCGGTCAGCGTGTCCACGGAGCTGTAGGCGAATTGACCTATGTTTCTCGAAGGCTCTAGATTGTTCGAGCATTCGAGTGTGTCTCCCTTGTATTGGGGTTATGTCCCTTCTCGAGTTCCCTTCTATCTTTATGTTCCTACCGACTCCATGTGAGACTCTGACAGGGGTCCCCCTCCCCCGCTTCTATGGGTTAGTATATGGTAATTAGTCTGCACTAATTCTGTCATTGGATCACATGAAGTTGGTGTTTGGTAGTTTCGTGGATGGGAACCTGGCCATCAATATATTTGCACTATTAACTCATGTATTTCCCCGTACAACAATCCAGGATGATTGCCGAAGAGCCCCTATCTCTTCCATATCCTTAAACATGCTTATCCGACCGAAGTTCCCTGACGCTTCTAGTTGTATTTGCAACCGCGCCCTTCTCAAGTATCCATTTGATACCCAGATATTAAACTCTGTGTTAGAGAGGTTTAACAAGACACATTGTCTTGGGTTATTTAAGAACACTTGCAATTCTTGTCCTGAATGTGTATTTTTATACACTTTTACTTCCGTATGTTTTATAGTGCTTATATATATATATATATATATATATATATATATATATATATATATATATATATATATATATATATATATATATATATATATATATATATATATATATATATATATATGCACTCTTGTTTTCTCCCAAGTAACTACTTATGTTCTTGTTTGCCTGTTAGTGTGTTTACTGCTTTGTTACTTGCTCTAATAAACATGTGTGTGATTTAATTGTTAGTGTTTAGTTTTATGAGTATTTCCTATCTAATGTCTAAAGTGTGTGCTACCTGTGTGCATGTGGTGTGTAGTACATCTCTAAGTGTCACGAGCTGGAATATCCCTTGTCATGAATTACGTCATCTGTGTAACGCATGTACAGGGTATTCAAACAGTGATTCTTAGAGTGAACCTATTTTATCTAACACTAAACATGTATACACAATTTTAAGTGTTACATTTTACACTCAAAACGCAGACAAATTAAAATAAATACTTTTTGCGTACAATTTGTCCGCTCAGTATCTCGTTCTCTCATTTAATTAATTCACTCTATGATTCGCACACCTTTCATTCAATATAATAATTTGTTAAAATATGCACATTAAGGTGAGGTAATTGTTGTCGCCCTTAGAAAAAAGGAAACTGGCGATATGCTATATTCAAAGCGTCAAGTACTATCTGTACTGGTGATAAGAAATGGTTTATAAGTTAAATTGCAACAATTGTTCTGGTGAAGAAAAAGGACCAAACCATTCGTTTATGCATAGATTACAGAAGGGTCAATACTGTAACAACGACAGATACTGAGCCAATGTACAGCTGTGAAGACCTCATTTTAAATATGTCTAAATCATCCATTTTTTCTAAACTTGACTTAACAAAAGGTTACTGGCAGATACCACTATCTCCCTCTTCAAGGCATATAACCGCATTCTCTACACCACTTGGCTTATATGAATGGAGATATCTTCCTTTTGGCCTGTAAAACGCACCTGCCACATTTGTTAGATTAACTAGACTGTTATTACACGGCATCAAGGACGTACAATCCTATATAGATGATATTTGTATCCATACCTCAGCCATGACTTCTCACTTAGTTACACTCCGACAAGTCTTTAATCAAATCCGTCTTTTTGGTCTCACTGTCAAACCTTCCAAGGTTGAAATAGGCTATAAACAAATAGACTTCTTAGGTCATAGAATTTCGGAAGGTAAACTACTGACGGATGATAGAATTGTATCGAAAATTCTCAACCTGCAAGTACCAACTAAAAAAAACAAACAGGTCAGAAGTCTTTTAGGTCTCATAAACTAGTATGCCAAATTTATACCAAACTGGGCAGAACTTACATCAGTCTTTTCAAATTTGTTGACCAAAAGTCAACCAGATAAATTATGTAAGAGTATCCGTTTAGAGGATGCAATTTGCAAATTGAAAACCATTTTTTCGAATCCACCCATATTGAGATTACCAAACATAGATTTACCATTTATATTAACTACAGATGCAAGTGCGATCGCCATTGGAGGATGTCTGATGCAGGAATACGAACACGTGAGATACCCGATCCTGTATGTCAGCCGTAAACTGAAAACAGCGGAAATCAAGTATTCGACCAGCTGAATTGGAGGCACTAAGTTTGGTTTTTTGTGTTAGTCGTTTATCTAAGTTCCTCTTAGGTTCCCATTTCGTTGTTCTGACGGATAATTCGCCACTGCTGGTGATGAAAGAAGGCAACCCCAAGAACCATCGATTAGCAAGATGGTGTCTTCTTCGTCAGGATTTCGACTTTGAAATCCGTCACATTAAAGGTACGGATAATATAATACCTGACATATTATCACGACTAACCAATGCACCAGCAGATTAACACTATTTACATTAATTAGTGGCCATATGATAAGCTGTGATATTTTAGTCTGTTGCATAAAAGAGTACCTCTACACTTACTGTAGAACTTTAATTTGGAAGTGTCGACAGCTAATATAATACTCTACTTATAGCTATCACAGACATGAAACTTTGAGAACCGTTAACTATATTGAGCCACAGTGGCAATTAGCAGTACATCAAAAACATTCCGAACTGTAGATATTAACATTTGCGAAGTTATTTCATCAATCACTGAACTAAAAGGTATCATGCGAATATTAATAACTGTGCATACGCGTGATTTCAATTGACTCGCAAACTAACGGAACAGAACATCGCACATACAAGCAGCGATATACTATGACTATGACGACATATGAGAGATAACAAAGGAATGTGACACCAAAACGTTACCTACGAACTGTAAAACATTATTGGAACAGCACACGGACGAAAGAACGACAACACACGGATCGTCGTTGGAGTTAAATAATTTAATGCTATTAGTTAAATATGAATTACATTTGTGCTTTGTTGTATACAGAAAATATGTGAACATGTAAATTGTACATTTTCTATCATAATATGTCACAAACATTTTCATTCATAGGTAAAACTTTCTCCCAATACAATTGTTGCAATTTATCTTATAAACCATTTCTTATCACCAGTACAGATAGTACTTGACGCTTTGAATATAGCATATCGCCAGTTTCCTTTTTTGGTCGGTGTTGGCAAGCACAGGCTTCACTATCCCGGACGAGCCCCCAAATAGCCTGTCAACGTCCTAGATACCTAGGGCAATGAAACTTGGGTTCATACAGGCAACAAACTCCGTTCTGATACTATCTGACATGATTTATTTACAGTAAGCTGGCGAAGAATGGTTTTCGCAGCCAGCTCCGTGGCGAACATGATCATAGGAGTTCACAATAAAGCCATCATACATAATTATCACAACAAACTCTATCATCTATCTATTTAGCGAGTAACACTCTAAATACACTTGTATTCAATCTGCCAAGTCCCCCTTAAGTTAAGCCCTGTTGCTTGTTCGATGTCCAGTCGGCGTCTACCCTCTAACGTGTCTCGGACACGGGCTGTAACTCTCCTCGAGCTTCTCGTGGAACAGGTCCTGTCACGCGGTCAGCGTGTCCACGGAGCTGTAGGCGAACTGACCTATGTTTTTCGAAGGCTCTAGATTGTTCGAGCATTCGAGTGTGTCTCCCTTGTATTGGGGTTATGTCCCTTCTCGAGTTTCCTTCCATCTTTATGTTCCTACCGACTCCATGTGAGACTCTGACACTCACTGATGCACCCTCATGTATAAACGTCCTTGCCAGGATAGATGGTGTATATACCATGTTGTTATGAATATATATATATTAATAACTGTGCATATATCAAACATGATAGAAAATTGGCACCAGAATATAAACAACAACAGTCTATGTGGAACTGTGTTTATTGATTTCAAGAAAGCATTTGATATGATAGACCATGTTATTTTAATTAAAAAACTTTAGACAATGAAAATTGGCCCTAATGTAGTCACTCTAATATCATCCTTTCTATCAAACAGAAAGCAAGTAGTATCACATAATAAAACTCTGTCTCAAACCACTACCTTCAATATTGGAGTACCGCAAGGCTCTATTCTTGGCCCTCTATTATTTGCCATATATATTAACGATCTACCTTTGCATCTTTCGTCGTCCTGCGATCTATTTGCAGACGACTGTACAGTGTACACAAATTCTGAAAACTGTATTTTACTGGAGTCGTCTTTACAACAAGGATTACATAATGTAGTTAGATGGAGCTATTCAAACCTTATGCAAATTAACATCACTAAAACAAAATCTATGTTATTAACAACCAGAAAAAGACTACAAACTCTAAGCTCACACACATCACTTCAACTTCACATCGATAACATGTCAATAGAAAGTGTAATTGAGCACAGAACTTTAGGCCTAATTATTGATAGAAACCTAACATTTAATTCCCACGTTCAAGCGCTCATTAAACAAACAGCGAAAAATGTCTACCAACTCGCCAAAAATTAAAAACTTCCTTGATGAGGACACAAGGAAACTATTCTATACTTCTCATATACAAACACACTTTGACTATTGCTCTACAATCTGGGACGGTTGTTCTAATTCTAACACCAAGCGAATTTACTCACTCCAGAAACGGGCCATGAGTCTAATTTATAGCAAACATTTATCTGACAATCCTAGCCTGTATAAACGCCTTCAGTTACTACCACTCCGCAAACGCCTGCTTTTCAATAAAGCTAAACTAATTCACAAAATCATGCATCGGAATGCCCCAAATTACCTTTGGCCATTGTTTAAATATAATGCTAGACACAGTAAACGTTTAAATATATTACACATTCCGAAGCCTTGGATTGACTTATACAAAACAAGCTTAACGTACTCTGCAGCTCAGCTGTGGAACAATCTTCCACAAGAAATCAAAGACATCACCAATCCCTATTTATATAATCGCAAACTATTCGAACACTATCTCAGTCCCTCTTAATAATAGAGATAATAATAATAATAATAATAATAATAATAATAATAATAATAATAATAATAATAATAATAACAACAACAACAAAACCCTAGTATAAAAGCAAGTCCCCTATTGGTAGGCCAGTATATTCCACATGGCTAATAACAAGTGTCAGACCATTATTTAATATTACTGTGTCATGTATTTTTGATGTTCGCATTGTGCCCATGCCTTTATAATGCATATCTTTTATATTAATGCTGTTCTCTGTTAGCCTTGAATGATGTGTGAATGAAATAATGTATGAAAGAGAGTGATAGAAGGGCAGAATATTAGACGGGCCTGCGTGCCCAATTCTTAACCCTTTGAAAATAAAGTTTGTTCTATCTATCTATCTATCTATCTATCTATCTATCTATCTATCTATCTATCTATCTATCTATCTATCTATCTATCTATCTATCTATCTATCTATCGATCTCTCTATCTATCTATCTATCTATCTATCTATCTATCTATCTATCTATCTATATATCTATCTATCTATCTATTTATCTATAGCCAGGGGACTTAACCTAAGATATAGCAATGCTACTAAAAGTTATGTCCCTTTATATATTTTTTCTTATGTTAAGTCATGTAATTTAAATATTAAATTTTAGTAAGTAAATAGCTGATTCTACACTAAAACACTATGACAGTATCCCTCCCCCTCCTCCTACTCCTCCTCCTCCTTCTCCCCTCCCCCTCCTCCCCTACTCCTCCTCCTCGCCCCTCCTCCTCCACCTCACCCCTCCTCCTCCCCTCATCCTCCCTCCTCCTCCTCCTCGTCCTCCTCCTCCCCCTCTCCTTCCTCCTCTCCTCCTCCTCCCTCCTCTCCTCCTGCTCCTCCCTCCACCTCCTCCCTACTCCCCCTCCTCCCCCTCCTCCCACTCCTCTTTCTCCAATTCCACCTCCTACTCCTCCCTCCACCTCCTCCCTACTCCCACTCCTCCCCCTCCTCCCACTCCTCTTCCTCCAATTCCACCTCCTTCTCCTCCCGCTCCTCCTCCCTGCTCCTCCTCCCCCTCCCTCCCCCTCCTCTTCCTCCCCACCTCCTTCCTCCTCCCCCTTCTCCTCCTCCCTCCTCCTCCTCCTCCACCTCTTCCCCTCCCCCTCCTCCTCCTCCCTCCTCCTCCTCACCTCCTCCTCCTCATCCCCTCCTCCACCTCCTTCCTCTCCTCCTCCTCACCCCTCCTTCTCCCCCTCCTCCTCCTCCTTCTTTTTCGTCTGCTGCGATATAATATATAATGATAAAATCTGTAAAGCATTTTCAAAATTTTCATAAAAATAATGCATCTATATTAAATACATGAAAATTTTCTAACTCACCTTTTTTATTTCTCTTCGACATCTATACAGTCATCCCAGCATTTATTGGGTTTTCGTGATATCTTGGTAAGTTTACTTTTAGTAGTTTCAGATTGCCCTGTTTTTAGTTATTGGGATATAGATTGTTCTCTTCCCAGCTGTTCGCCATATTTCCGGGAACGGGAACTGGGGCTTATATGACTATTTATATGAATTAAATGGAACGCTCCCCACCAGGGACTGGGCAATTTTGGGCCGGTTTGTATTTTTTTGGGGAACGGGAGCTGTGGCCGAATATGAATTAAATGAGACGCTCCCTGCCAGGGGCTGGGCGAAGCCGTGCTGGGCGAAGCCGAGCCTAACTTCTTATTTGGGAACGGGAACGGGAGCAGGGGCCGAATATGAACTAAATGAGACGCTCCCCGCCAGGGGCTGGGCGAAGCCGGGCCAGGTCGTCTTTTTTGGGAACGAGAACAGGGGCAGAGGCCGAATATGAATTAAATTAGATGCTCCCCGCCAGGGACTGGGCGATGCCGGGCCAGGTTGTCTTTTTTGGGAACGAGAACAGGGGCAGGGGCCGAATATTAATTAAATGAGACACTCCCCGCCAGGAGCTGGGCGAAGCCGGGGCGGGTCGTATTTTATGGGAACGGGAAAGGAGGCCGAATATGAATTAAATGCGATGCTCCCCGCCAGGGATTGGGCGAAGCCGGGCCGCGTCAGCTAGTATAATATATATAAACAACGAGACATCATTCTTGACAAACTTGTGTCATGATACGGAAGGGTGCCTGGCCACATGCCGTTGGGATTTCAAGACGGGAAGAAGCATAGACGCCAACACCATTCGGCAAGGTATTTGATGATTGTCAACAACCTGAATTCATACACGCATGCGGTCCCTTCATTCACACCTCATAATTACAAACACATCGTCGTGTGAATGGAAGATCAAGATTCACGCTTTATTATATATATTACAGAGCTCGTCTTACGAGCATACACAACTATTATTCAACACTCAAATACATTCTCACTGGTCGCTACGTATAACTATGCCCTCTCTAAACTACACAACTGGCGAGGGTAAACACAGAGGTCCTGTCACTCTGACTGTCCGTCCCGGTCTGCCTGAATTCACAGGTCCAGTCCAGCTACTCGTCCCCCGTTCTCGTGCGGTCAGTCGTACGGCGTGCTGGTTCACTTGCCACGTAGTTTAGTGGTCCAGTCCTCGTAGCCTACAGCTGTACTAGAGTTCAGTCTGTTTACGGGTAATCCCCGTGCTTACTTTACTCTATCCTATTTCGGGAGTTAATCCCGGTATGTCCTCGTCATGTCCTAGCTATGACACATGCGTGTCCTGTCTAGGTCTGGTCCTAACACTGGTTTGGAGTTCTATCTCCTTCTGTCTCTTTCTATCTATACTCTTGTACAGGTCCTTATTATGTCCTGTCTCTGTCCTTTACTTTCCTCTGTCCTTGTCCTACTTCTATCTATGTCTATCCTACTTCTATCTATGCCTATCCAGCATCTTGACAATTATGATGATGTACTCAGAAACTTGTTCTAGAATAGTTGATTTCCAGATACTTAATGTTGATTAGTAGGTCTCCAGATACATGAGTAATTGATTTTCAGTTGCTTACTTTTGAATTGTAGGTCTCCAAATAGTTGAGTGGTTAATGTTCAGATACTTACGTTTGAATAATAATTTTCCAGAAAGGAGTCGTTCATTGCATGTAAGTGAAACTCCAGCACAATTTCTGTGGCATTGTTCTAGGATAGATGATTAACATGAAGTGAATGACGTGTTCTTTTCCAACATAGACTACTAGTACATACTTTAGTCTTTTTCTAAATACAGTACTTCTATCAAGTAAGCAAAAATACAATCAAAACAATGCATTCCTTTGGGGAATTTAAACACAAAAGCCAGAAACAATAGATTGCAATATATATATATATATAGAGCAATCTGATACTGCTCGTAGAAAAACCAAGAAGTATAAACGGAAAAATCAATTGAATTCAATGAAACACTCTACTTAGCCTTTGTCGACCAAGAAAAGGCATTTGATAGGGTAGATAGAAACAAGCTGTGGGAAATCCTTAAACAATATGGAGTGAGTACACATCTAACAAACCTATGCAGAAGTTTATACAACAACAGTGAATGCATAGTGAGAGCAACTGGAGAACACTCAGAACCCTTCACCATAAGATCTGGAGTACGACAAGGTTGTGTCCTGTCCCTCTCTTGTTCATAACATATATAGACAACATATGTAAAGAAACCAGCCAAGCAGAGACAGCAAGAATACCGCATGACGAGAACACAGAAGAAGAACCATCTGCAAATCTAACCATTAGAGAACTCCTGTTTGCGGACGACCAAGCACTAATAGCAAAATCAGAAGCTGAATTACAAGACCACATGAATAGTCTAAACGAAATGTGTAGGGAACATAACATGAAAATTAGCACAAGCAAAACAGAGGTAATGACTATAACTAAAGAAGAACAAACAGCAACAATTCACCTAAACGAACATCCCTTGAAACAAGTAAAGAGCTTCAAGTACCTAGGAAGTATAATATCATCAAATGGCAGATCAGAAGACGAGATCGAAAATAGGTGCAATAAGGCAAATCAACTCATTGGACAAATGGCTCCAATACTAAAGAACAAACATGTATCAATAACTACTAAGAAAGCACTTTACAACACAATCGTCCTACCAACTCTCTGCTACCAATGCCAAACCTGGACAATGACAGAAAAAGAGAAAAGAAAAATCACAACAACAGAAATGAGGTTTCTGAGAAGAATACTCAACGTATCAAGAAGAGATAAGATCAGAAATGAAGAAATCAGGACTAAAGTAGGGGTTAAAGCTGCTCTAGATTTTATTAGAAAGCAGCAAGTCAAATGGTTTGGCCATGCAAGTAGGCTACCAGTCAACAGCATGCCACAACAAGCAATGATGTACAGACCAGATGGAAACAGAGGAAGAGGCCGACCACGTAAACGTTGGACTGAGGGAATAACAGAATCCATGGGAATGTCGATATACGAAGCCCATAACCGGGCACTCTCACGAAGTTTATACTTCACCTCGACACCGCAAGGTACAAGAGGAACATGATGAGATGAGATGAGATATATATATATATATATATAATGAAATAATAGGCACAGATGGTGTTAGAATGTAGGGGATTTGTTATCCCCACGAATATATACCAGTATGGGTGGGAAAGAGGTGTAATCAGCCTTCTAAAATCCGTCTGCAGTCGGCAGGTAATACAACTCTAATTTCTGCCATATCTCAACAACTGTTAAAATGTGGGAATAAAGCTAACAAAGAAAAGGTCTTTCGTATATTGTATTAGACGACTAATAAACGATTCATCAAATATACAGAGACTGTAGAAACTAGGTAGTTCAGGCCAACTTTGTGTAGACAGGAAGATTGCATTTTAAATGTGAGATTATCGTAGCCGATCTCCCTGGCTTAGGGTTTAACGTCTTTCTCGTAATCCCGTATATTCTCGAGAGTAACGCAGTTGCGTTAGCTTTGGTAGCATTAGTTACTTATGTCGGTGTGTGAGCCGGTCGTCCAGAAAGCAATGGTAAACTACTGAGCGTAATCTTGCCTAGTACATCAACAGCAGCTGAAAGATGCTGGAATTAACTGCAACGTCCTGTAAGGGTTATGCAACAACAACAAAAAATCCAAAAAAATTCAAAAATAAATTACCGTGGGGATAACAATTATCCCACATTCGAACAACATCAGTAAAAAATTACAGTGGGATAACAATTATTCCAGATTCGAACAACATCAGTAACCATGTGTTTTAAGTATTTCAGCCAAAGTACAATTTATTTATTCACTTTACATGATCTGATCTTATCTCATCTTTTTTTGTCTTGTACCTTGCGGTGACGAGGTTAAGTATAAACAGCGGGAAAGTGCCCGTTTATGAACTTCATAAATTGTGATTGCCATGGACTCTTTTAACCCCCCTGTCCATAGTTTAGATGAATGACCTCTTATTCTGGTTCCATGTTGGTTTTACATCATTCCTGTTAGTTGTTAGCCTATTTATATGGCCAGACCATTTAACTTGCTGCTTTCTGATGAAATTTAGCGCTGCTATAACAGCCACTTTAGTCCTCATTTCTTCATTTCTGATTTTCTCTGATTTCACATGATAAATATATAAATTCACACTACGTTGTGTTGTTGTATTTGTTGGTTTGATGTTGGTGTTTGATGTTGTTGTTCTAATCTTCTACTTCTTCTTTTCGTTATCCCCCACTAAGCATCGACCTCAGCCGACTCAAGCCAAACAGCCATATGTTGGTATCCCCTGCAGGTCCCTCAAGTCCACCTTATATCTCTCTCTAATTCTCTTCCCCGTGTGGTTGTCGTAGGTCTCCCTGTATTTGTTTGGTCCTGTTGGTTCCATAGACAAGACTTTATAGTTTTACTATGGTCAGATTTTCTCATCGTATCAAGCTTTTTTTCTGATGGCTTGGTATCTAGTGGTCTCTTGGATTTATCTATTCATAAATTCCACAACGTATCAAGCCTGTTTGCCTATTTATCTTGAATGTTGGTGAAACCTTTCCCAATACTAGTTTTGATGAGTCAGCTTAGTTGACTGCATTGTTCTACTGTTTTCATTTTGGTGTTGTAAATGTCCCTTTGGCTTTTCACTGCTTCGCCTTCTGTCTTTTTTTGCTATGCTAGGCCATCTAAATATCGCTTGCTAACTGCTTCCTAACTTCAATAGCTTCTACGCATTTGTCATGTTCTCTCTCTTTAGTAGCACTGGTTTTGCTGTTATTTAAAGCTGCTTATTTATCTTTTATTTCTTTTAATATGCTTAAGGGTTTCCGTTGTTATCCATCCCTAGTCCTCTTATTTGAAGTTCTTCTATTTCAAAGTATTCCAGCAGCTGCTTATCCGCAACTTTCTCCCTGCAGGACTTTGCCCCTTATATTCTGTAAGGCGATTATCCTCTAACCATAAAGTCCCGTGTGGCCTTTTCCTGGCTTGGGGAGTGTGATTACATCACTGACACCAACTCTTGGCGACATCTGCTCTAATTCTCGGGTTAAAACAAGTAGCCATCTCCACCAAGTAGCGAATGTAATTTTGATTAGATCAATTCGAGCCACAAGTAGTGCATGTGATCACATGGTCATTTCCAACATCAAGCACCATCTGACGTCTCACACGCTCGGTGTGTGACCTATTTGCAATCATTTCTCCTTTATCTTTATTCCATTGCTGATCGTTTCACTCCAGCGATCAGCGGCGACTTTCTCCCACGGTGCTGTATCAATCATGCCCCGCTTACAAACATCTTTTTACTGTAGTAGAGGTCGACTCCGATATTACCTATCTGTAATCCACTCAAAATATATCCTATGGTATTCTGCTATCATCCATCCTCCTAAAGTGCCTTATCATCTAAGTCTACGAAGAATGAGCATGGAACATACCGTCACACCACTCCATCTTTCCAATGCTTCTGTATTGGTGATCGTATCTTGGCACTTCATGTCAAGTATTCTTCGCATATGAAAGCTGTTTAAACATTTTCCTTTGTCGGAGTAAGTTGACCAGGTTTCACTGCCATAAAGAAGAGCAGTCCCATACAACCTATGGTCATAATGGAGCATGATAAAAAAGACAGATTCACATAGAATGACAACCTCTCAAGCCCACGCCTCCCTCACCTCCACGAAGTGAACTCTGCTCACCACAGTAATCCCACTGAAGGCGAGGGTTTCAATTCCTAACGAGAAGATGGAAGGAAGAACAAACTACCTTCATAAATGAGGTAACTCTCCCACTGAAGAAAGGCTGGAGTCGTGGACACTGATCCAGAAGGTGCAGGGAAAACACATTAATCCTCAACCTGGTCTTTATTTGTAATGTGTCTTTAAATCCACACGCCCATAACTCTAACTACGGCAGATTACACACACACTCAAACAGCGGTCTCACCTTTTCTCTCATAATCTCCAAATCTGTCAGGTTTACCAAGACATGCTCGTCCAGAAGGGCGTCAAACTCTCGGAGTACACTCCATATCATGTGGTTCAGCTGTACAGGAGGTGACCATAAAATTGTAGATATTATACGCAGGCGAAGCGAGATAAAATTGTAAAGTTATACACATGAGGTTACCGTAAAATTGTAGATGTTGTACACATGAGGTGAACCGTCCAATCATTCATATTATACGCAGGAGGTGACAGTACAATTGTAGATGTTATACACACAGGATATGACAGTACATTTGTAGATGCCATACATAGGAGGTGACCGCACAATTATTCATATTATACACAGGAAGTGACCATAAAATGTTAGATGTTATACACAGGGGGTGACCGTAAATGTGTAAATATTACGCACACGAGGTGACCATAAAATTGTAGATATTATATATAGGATGTGGCGCAACTGACACAATACAGCTAAATATTTCAGGCAATAAATCTTGCAACATATTATTTGTGGATTCTGTATTTCAATTGATATTCAACCTAGGTTAAAGCAATAGTGTATATATTGTATATTTCCATATTTTGTCAACCACAAATTACATTCAACAGTGGAGAAACTGAAAATGTCACTGATATTGAATAATTTGGCTACATCATTACAACCAATGAGTCAAGTTAAAAAGAAAATAGAAGGACACCAACAACATCAAAACAGGGGTTAAACAGCTTTAGGAATCTCTAGAATAATGGTATTTTAAAGTTAGTTGCATATCCTTTATAAGACGTCGCATTCTTTATAGCTCAGAGCATTTTTGTGCTGTTTGTGATTTCTTGGCAAGCCTACGCTCAGTACTTTGACATTGCTTTCTAAACAACCGGTACTTTTACCATTGTATGAAACACCAACACAAGGCCGTCTGCTGTTAAATCGCCAGCAGTGGTGTTTCGTATGCGGGATTACGAATTGCGCCAGTAGTTCTTCGCCTCTGAGCCTCAATAATAAAGAAAACAAATAAAAGTAAAACTTTTGAAAACAATCTTTTTTGTGGCAATATACAGGTGTCAGTCTTAGGCTCGCTCTTAGGCACTCAATAAGAAAATCGAGCCATTGAGTTTAATGTAAAAGAAACACTGTTAGATTAAGGCGTATCAAGAAGAAATCAATCAATCAATCATGTGCCGTGCCAAATAGCGTGGGCGGACATGACTCGCCATTTCACTCGATCACCAGAGTCGTGGATCAGCTCAGTGTTCCTGTCTCGTCAATGCCATGTGGCCAAGCCATCCAGGTATTTTCCTCTCGGTCTTCCTCTTGGGATATTCCCCTCGATCTTGCCAGTTGTCAATAAGTTCTCCAATCCATTTCTTCTCATAACATGTCCAAAATATTTTGACTGTCTTCGTCTAATTTCTCTAATCAGTCTACGATTTTCATTTGTCTCCTGTAGTAACTTGGTCATTGGTTTTTCTATCTGTCCATGGTACTCTTTGCAGTTTCCTTAGAAACCACATTTCTGTAGCCATCAAATGTTTTTCAGCTTGACTGCACATTGTCCAAGTTTCACTATCCATACAAAAGAACAGGCTCTATGTACCCCCTCAAAACTCTTTTTTCCTCGTTTCAATTGACATCTTTTTATTGGTCAGAATGTTTTTCATCATGCCACATCAAGAAGAAAGCGTGCCTATAATACAGGGTGTTCGTAAAGTCTCACTACACTTTGTACGTAGAACAATTTTGAGAAATAAAGTACACGATGCCATCAAAAAATGTGCTCCACAATCCACCGTGAAGCAATATGCAGCTAATGGCTGTCGTCTGATGGGGTAAATCTTTGCACACCCAACAGAATGGTGTTATTAACAGAAGTGTCAACAACCTGATTTCATACGATCATGCGGACCCCTTCATTCACCCCTCGTAACTACAAACACATCGTTGGGTGAATGGACTATCACAATTCATGTTTAATTATATTTTACAAAGCTCGCTCTCTGAGCATACACAGTTTATCATTCATTACTCAATGGCAATTTATTATCATTGATTAAGTGTAACTATGCCCTCGAAACTATACACCACAAGGGAAAACACATATGTCCTGTCACACCGACTGTCAGTCTCCGTCTGACTGAATTCACATGTTGAGTCCAGTTTCTTGTCCCCCTTTCTCGTGCTGTTAGTTGTGCGGCGTGCTGTTACACTTGCCACGTCGTCCAGTTGTCCAGTCCTCGTAGCCTACAGCTATACTAGAGTTCAGTCTGTTTACGGGTAATCCCCGTGCTTACGGTACTCTGTCCTATTACGGGAGTGAATCCCGTCATGTCCTAGTTATGTCCTAGCTATGACACATGTGTGTCCTGTCTAGGTCTGGTCCTACCACTGGTTTGGAGTACTATCTCCTTCTACTGTCTTCCTCTATGTATACTCTTATATAGAGTCCCTATTATGTCCTGTCTTTGTCCTTTACTTTCCTTGTCCTTGTCCTACTTGTATCTATGTCCTCTTACTTCTATCTCTGTCTATTCTACTACTATCTCTGTCTCTCTCAGCACCTTGACACGCTCCCGTACGCCGTCGCATTGCGTCATCAACTTTAACTCATGGGTGTGGCGCAATCTTTCGATACATTTAAAAATTAGTTTGGTCTAATTTTGTCAAGTGCTGGTAGGGTTATGTCCTCATGTCCTAGGTATAATCACTAACTTCTGACTATCTGATGTCACATTGTCGTATTTATCCACTGGCTTATTAATCAGTGTAGCACAACCGTACTGTTGGCTAGAGTCAATACTCATCCCATTACACATATGAGAGCTGTAACGAACCGAAGCCCATTGCCTTCGCGGCCTGCTTCTCAAAATGCCGATTTACCGACACTCCGTCCAGATTGCACTTTTTAGGGTACAATACATGAATATGAATTCATGCTCCCGTGTAATGTTTTTCAATCTCTATTACTAGTTGTGTGTGTGCTGATGTTCACCTCTCTAAATTCCGTTTGTGGCTAAACATTCAAATGTTATACCAAAGTATCAGTTAGTCTGTGATGTCCCCTGTTCATGTGGTAATTGCTGTATGCATTTTTATCTGTAAGTATTTCTGGTGGTTTGCATGTTTAGTTAAGTTTACTGTATGTTTAAATCAGACACATAGGTTTATGTATCTAATTTATTGAATGATGTTTTTCAAGCCTCGTAGATATGTTTATGCTGTCACCAATTGATGCGTTAGCATAATTTGTGACCGCCTTGCCGATCTAGGAAACTTAAAAATGTTGCTATACTTCTAATTGAATAGTGGCAACTACACACAAAATCACGAAACACGTGTGTTACACTGAGAATGCAGACAAATTATAAAAACGCTTTGGGCGCGAAAAAGAAATTCGCCCCCTTTTCACTCTCCTTGTATTTAATTCATTCATTCTGTCCTTGCATTCGTCTCTCGTACTCGCATTTGTTCTCACATGTTAAAAAGTTATGTTATGCCAATACATTATTATAACATTATTATGACATAGGCAAATAATCTTGGGAGATACATTAAATTAAAATAAAATAATGAAAAAAAAAATATTAAAATAAGAAAATAAAATATAGTGCAAAATAAATAGTGCATTAAAGTTTTGGCTCAGTTTTTCGGTACGCTTTTTGAGCCGATTAATAGTGCGAAAAAATGACACTATATCTATCTGTAGATTATCTACAAGTTATGTGGGTTACTCACCCTTATTGTAAGTATACTAACTAATATTAACTATAATTTCGTGTGCTGAGATTTGCTGACTAAGGGAAGATAATCTAACTGATTAAGTAAAATGGGGGAAAATGTGTTAGTTCCCTTAATCTAACTGTAAATCTAGATGGTACCAAAAAAAAAAAAAAAAAAAAAAAAACTATTTTGTTATGTTATATTCCTAACTAATTTATATTAAATAAATAGAATGTTCTAACTATACTAAACTAATGTGTGGAACGCTAGGATGTAATAAATCTCAGTTATCTAATTTTAAGAGTAGTTATAAGTGTCTTTAGTTGGGAAATGGGAAAGGTGCATTTAATCTATAAAAACTAAAGTTATTATGTTTCTTTCAAATACGTACACCAACTCGGTTCCGCTTCTACTTATATTCAATTAACTACATCTACGAAAATTATTATATTCTATGCAACTGTGGTAAAATTCTGTATAATACATGACAATTACATACATTTATATTTATATCATATTTATATACATAATAATATACACATTCATATCTATCATGCTAATTAACTTTGTTAAACTAGGCGCACTGAAGATGTCGCACTCTTTCCTTTTGGGATCTATTTCATAAGTTCTTATGTATATAGTTCATTGTTCCATGCGATGTTCCTGGAATCTCTTATGATGTATCACTAATATGGTGGATTACAATTTACTGACTTAATGTAAATAGTGACGACATGAGTGTCTCATGTCACATCTGTGTGATCGACTTATGGTAACATTGTCACAGATGGAGTTGTGTCGACTTCTGGTAACATAGTCACAGACGAAGTTGTGTCGACTTCTGGTAATATAGTCACAGACAAAGTTGTGTCGACTTCTGGTAACATAGTCACAGACGAAGTTGTGTCGACTTCTAGTAATTCATGCATTTTAAAGTTTGTAGGTGTACTTAACACATCGGCCAGTATGTTACTTTTGCCACTGATGTGCCTGATAGTAAATGAGTAATTTTGGAATACCAGGGACCACTTGTTTATCCTGTTGTTTTTGTGGACACCTGTCTCCATGACAGTGAGCGGTGAGTTGTCAGTCTCTATGACAAAGTGTGTCCCTGCCAAAAATCGGTGGAGTTTATGGACACAGTACACAATCGACAGCGCTTCCAATTCAGAAACCCCGTATTTGGCCTCAGTAGGAATAATTTTTTCGACTTACGTACATTATTGGATGAAGAATGTCGTTGTATTTCTGGCCCAAAATGCCTGCGATCGAAACTGTGCTTGCATCCGTCCTAAGAAAAAATTGCAACTGAGGGTTAGGCAAGCGGAGTATTGGGACATTGCTAAACAAATATTTAAGTTTTGATAAAGCATCAATTAGAGTGGCATCTTTCACATTAATCTTTACATTCTTTTTCAATAAATTAGAAAAGACACTGGTAATTTCCGCTAGATTCGGAATAAACTTGTTGTAATAATTCACCAATCCGAGCAAACTTCTGACTTGTTTTTCGGTGACTTGTATCGTAAGATTTAGAATCTTTGTCACAATTTTGCTATATGTTTCTAAATGGCCTTTTGATATGGTATGGCCTAGGAAGTCTATTTTCTCCAAGCCAATTTCTACTTTGGTGGGCTTTACTGTAAGTCCAAATACTCTTATCCTTTCGAAGACTTGTCTAAGTTTTTGCAAGTGTTTTGTCCAGTCTGTTGTATGCACGCATATGTCGTCTATATATGACTGTGTCTCTGTTACTCCATGTAAAAGATCTCTGGTTAGACGGACAAAAGTAGCTGGCGTATTGCGTAAACCGAAAGGAAGAAATCGCCATTCATACAGGCCTAGAGGTGTTAAAAATGCAGTTAGATGGATAGAATTTTTATTCATTGGAACTTGCCAATAGCCTTTCGTTAGGTCAAGTTTAGAAAAGATGGTAGATGTGGACATGTTTAGCAGTGGATCTTCACACAAAGGGATAGGTTCTGCGTCTATCTTTGTGACTTTATTTAACTTACGGTAATCGACGCAGAGTCGGATTGTTGAGTCCTTCTTTTTGACCAGGACTATAGGAAATGAATACTCAGATGTAGACTTTTGAATTATTCCTTTGGCTTCTAACTCAAGAATTTCTTTATCAAGTTTTTTCTATAATTCAAAGGGATAGAATAGGGTCTGCATTTTATAGGAGTATAGTCCGAAAGAAGAATGGAGTGCTCTATTCTATCAGTCCTACCTGGAATGTCTGAGAAGATCTGTTTGTATTATGTCACTAACGCTATTATCTGTTGTTGGTTCTATGTGTATGCTGTCAATTGTTGTCGTCATGTCTACTGTTGGAACTGGTATGTCCATGTCGTCATCGTCAGTTTGATTCAGTACTGTGGTTGTGGTGACTACGTTTTCTGTTTGATTGAAAGGTGTAGGTGCATTGTGTTCATTTTCTGTCTGACTACTGTCTGTTGTGGATGCATTATGGTTTTCTCCTGTCTGATGACTGGGTGTGGTTGCATTGTGTTCGTCTTCTATCTGTTGTTCCTGTCTTGAGTAATAAGGGTTCAGCATGTTGATATGAAATATCTTGAGTTTGTTTTTCATATATATATTTCATAATCAACATCTGCTATCTTTCGTACCACTCTGAATGGCCCTTGCCATGATGTTAAAAGTAAATTTCTTTTGTCAGGTAACAGGAGTAGTACTTTTTGATTCGGTTCGAGGTGTAAGGTTTTTGAATCTCTGTTGGCGTAATGGCGGTAGATCTGTCCTTTTCGCTCCAAAGATGGCTTTGCTATGATACACGCTCTCATAATTTTGTCTCGTGTTTCTGTAACTACCTCATATGGTGATACTGGTGTTAGAGTATCTGAGGTGTTAGTTAGTAGCTGGTGATAGATGCTTAGGGGTCCTCGTGGGTTCGCCCCGTATACTAGTTCGAAAGGTGAGAAGCTCGTACTTGAGTGCGGGATTTCTCGATAGGCGAACAGCACTGTTGGTAACAGTGTATCCCAATCTGCTGGGTTTTCTGCTGTCACCTTGGCCAACATGTGCTTTAAGTCTCCTTTAATTTTTTTCTATAATCCCATTGGCCGCCGGGTGTTAGGTGCTTGTGAAACACTGCTTTATTCCTAAAAATTTTGTAAGAGCTTGCGTGGCAGCTGATATGAATTGGGTTCCCCGATCCGAGAGAATGGTACGGGGGAATCCAAAGCGAGAAAAAAGATGTAAAAATACATTAACTATATCTTTGGAGCTGATGTATTTCAGGGCTACCGCCTTAACCCATCTCGAGCAAAATTCTACTAAAGTAAGGATGAACCTGTTTCCTTTATTGGACACTTGATTTAATGGTCCAACAATATCTACAGCTACACATTCAAATGGTCTAGAGGCCAATGTTGATGGTTGGACCTCAGCTTTTACATGTTTACCATTTCGTACTAACTGTTGACATATAGTACATGAACGACAAAAGTTTTTAATGTCATCACAAAATTTTGGCCAGTAAAAATGCGCTAAAATTCTGGCTCTGGTATAGTTATATCGTAATTGATTAGTGCAGAACGAAGGTATCTGTTGCTCTTCGACTTGTGGTAATTTTTGTTGATATGTGTGGTTGTCTCTCTTGCCATTTGTTAAGAGACTATCTTTGCGTACCTGACATTCACATGACGTGTTTTCTGTCATGCTTGAGTTTATACCTTTTTAACAAGATGAGGTAACTGTACTGGCGCATTCCGCCTGTATGGAGTTTCGCTCAGTGGCGTTGTTTCTTGTACCACTTAGTGTTTTCGGGTGTGCCTTTTTCACCTGCAAGTCATCTTGCTGTTTCTTTGTTTCTGATCTTGCTACCGAATTAGCCTTATAGGTTTCTCTCCAGGCTAATATTTGTTCTGCGGTACACTTTTTCAACTGTGGCAAGCACCCTAGTATCAAATCCGTACACGGATTCTCTAGGATGGCGCATGTAAATGTGCCAGACAGGAATGGAGTGTTTATACGGGCTTTTGCTACCGGGTATTTTTCTATTATACCCGAGAATGTACGGCACTCTACCGAGCCGCCCGTATAATCGTCTGGCTTTTCCAATTCCTTCCTCAAGCCAATAAGGGTACTGCCGCTATCTACTAAACACTGACAAGGTTTGTTGTTAACCATCCCGTCATGAAATACTAGTTTGCCTCTGGAGGCTGTGACTGCGTTAGCATTCTCCGTAGAGCATGGTACTGTGTGCCCGCATTTCAACACACCGTCTTCGTGAAATTGATGGCAAATAACACAATTATCAAAGTTTAACACATCAATAGATGCTACAACATTATCAGAATATGGTAAAACTTCCTCACTTTCACTTTCATGCCCACTTTCACTTTCATGCTTACTTTCACTTCCAGAAGAGGTATCGACAAATATAGCAGTACTGGCTCTCAATCTCTGACGTCCAAGGCACTTAGAACTATAATGTCCGTACGAACGACAAAAGAAGAATTTGACTGCACGTCTATACGTGTTTGTCTTACTCTCTTGCTTCTTTATCATCATCTCTAAGTGAGACGGATATCCCGGGTTCTTATCGCACATCGAGTACTGTTCGTGAAACAAACGACAGTATGGGCAAAGAGGTGACTTAGATTTAGGTTTGTCCCTCCTCTGAAATGGTTTCTGCGGTTTACTACTAGCAAATGATACTATTTCAGATTCTTCCACCGATGAATTAAAGATGTCTCGATTGGAAGAAAAATATGCTGACCTCCGTTTTTCTAACTGTTCTATTGACTCAATATCGGCTTGCTGCAGAAACTTTGCAAAGGGAGATGGTAAAGTGGATATGCCTTTGTCCCTTATCATTAAGTTTTTAAGTTTATCAAAGTTTTTGTCTACCTTTGTCGCAGCCAGCCATCTGCTAAATACACTCTGTACGTTAGAAAGATAGTCAATGAACGTTTCAGTTGATTTAGGTTTTAATTTGGAGTATTGAATATGATACCCTGGGGCGTCTAGTAAGAAATGTTGCAAAATGCGTTGTTTAATGTAGTCATAAATATTTCTGAGCTCTTGGGGGATAGATTATATCATTTTTAAAGGCTCCCCCGAGAGATTCTTCATATAGACCACAGCCCAGTGTTCTCGTGGTACATCTTGGATTTTAAATTGGAACTCTACATTTTCAGTCCATGCAGATATGGATCGCCTTGGCAATAGTGTTTGATCAGCCCTTTGTACATGTTAAATTTGTTTTCCTCTTCTTTACTTCTTAACTTGGTGGTGGTAATCTGTGCATGAGATTCAATCTCCATTTCCTTTAACTTCATCTGCTTTTGTGACTCAATTTCTAGTTGTTTTTCCATAATTTCTAACTCTTTTAATTTAGTGGCCTCAGCCAGTTCTATTTCTTTTAATTTAGTGGCCTCAGCCAGTTCTACTTCTTTTAATTTCGGGGCCTCAGCCAGTTCTAATTGTCTTAATTTATTTGCTTCATCTAATTCAGCAAGACCTTTCTGATGCTGACGTTCCTGTGCTCGCTCATCTCTATATTTATCACTTGCCCATTTTTCTAATTTCTCACCTGTATATCCCAGGTCTTTACCCGCCTGTATACATTCTCCTAATGTTGACATTTTGCTAATGTTTACAAACACTCGCATTTACAATGAAATGAAGCATAAATGTTATATAATGATATTAATTATATACAGCACTCAATTTGAGATGTCATTCTAATAAGTTTATCAAAACGAAATGTATACTCATCTGAAAAAGCTGGAGTTCTCTTGAGTCTATAGGAACTTCTGAATTTCAAGTTGAGCTGCTGTTTGAATTACACCTGCTCTGCATTCTGTTATATAGAGCAGCAAAAGTTACTTTTTTGACAATACAGTACAAGTTGTTAACACACTCAAGCAATGTTGTGTAATGATTCGTTCCGACGGGATGCTTAAATGCGAAATTAATTAATTTATGTTTGTCGGTTGTCTGTCGTGTCAATGTCGTTGTGTCTTCGCCTCTGCTTGACCTCACCTGAAACGTCTTTGTGAAACATGTTCATATTCATTCTTTCACAATTATAACAATTTTTACACATAAACTTATTTATCACTTCGTTAAATACATTGTGCTGTAAGTTTAGAAATTAACTTTCTGATCGTATGTTTCAACGAAAACTTTTTCCGTCATTCCATCTTTTGCAGGTTTGTGAAAACCAATCCGTTTACAATTTTACCGTGGGTTTAAAGATTAGTTCTGAAAACCACTTCAAATCTTCAATTTTTTCCCCGTAGGTTCAAAGCCCACTCTTGTACATCATCTCGAACAATTAATTTTTTCCTTGTAGGTTTAAGGCACACTTCTGACACCATTTCGGTTCCGCATGTCAACAACCTGATTTCATACGATCATGCGGACCCCTTCATTCACCCCTCGTAACTACAAACACATCGTTGGGTGAATGGACTATCACAATTCATGTTTAATTATATTTTACAAAGCTCGCTCTCTGAGCATACACAGTTTAACATTCCTTACTCAATTGCAATCTATTATCATTGATTAAGTGTAACTATGCCCTCGAAACTATACACCGCAAGGGAAAACACAGATGTCCTGTCATACCGACTGTCAGTCTCCGTCTGACTCAATTCACATGTTGAGTCCAGTTTCTTGTCCCCCTTTCTCGTGCTGTTAGTTGTGCGGCGTGCTGTCACACTTGCCACGTCGTCCAGTTGTCCAGTCCTCGTAGCCTACAGCTATACTAGAGTTCAGTCTGTTTACTGGTAATCCCCGTGCTTACGGTACTCTGTCCTAATACGGGAGTGAATCCCGTCATGTCCTAGTTATGTCCTAGCTATGACACATGTGTGTCCTGTCTAGGTCTGGTCCTACCACTGGTTTGGAGTACTATCTCCTTCTACTGTCTTCCTCTATGTATACTCTTATATAGAGTCCCTATTATGTCCTGCTTTTGTCCTTTACTTTCCTCTGTCTTTGTCCTACTTGTATCTATGTCCTCTTACTTCTATCTCTGTCTATTCTACTACTATCTCTGTCTCTCCCAGCACCTTGACAAGAAGAAATAATGTTTTGGTTGAACAAGTATGTAGAAATGGTGGTCGATAAACAACATTCTCATCGCATTAAGGTTAGACATATGTTGAATAAACTATAATGAATACTTCATTATTGCTTTCTAGAACGGCAACTTCAATAGAGGCAACAGACCTGATATAAAAGAGGAGATACAAGCGACAGCCACAAACCTCAGGTACATGGGACGCCAAGTCATCATCGGATGGATACCTGCTCACAGGGGCATCCCGGGAAACGAAAAAGCAGACATAGCGGCGAAACGAGGACTAAACAGCAATAATAAAATCAGCACAGGCCTAGGTAAAGTAAAAGGGAAGAATATTGTCAAAAACTAAATTCTCCAGGAATGGAGGAAACAGTGGCAAGACAGCGCTAAAGGTCGTCATGCATACCATCTACTGGGTGAACCCAGATACAAGCCATAAGTTAAGACCAACATGAAAGCACTGGCAAACAGACAGCTGTGGAGAATCAGACTAGGCAATTGGAAAGACACACGAGAAAACCCATTCTGCAGAGATTGCCGAGAAAACAACACCATCGAACACTTCTTACTAGTATGCGACAAGTACAATGGAGAGTGAAGGGATCTAAGAGATCACTTCATCACAACTGGGACCCCAGTGACAATGACGGAGTGCCTACACACAAACAGTAACCCAGAAATACAGCGGCTGGTCAAACAGTTCATCTGCAGAACTGGGAAGGCCACATAACCTCCCTACACTGTATATATTTATATGTATATATGTTTATTGTATTATAGTTTAAAAAGAAAAAAAAAAGTTTTGTGTCTCATCATCATCATCAAGTGCCGTGCCGGCTGGCGTAGGCGTTCATGGCTCTCCGTAGATCTCGGTCTTTGGTTTTCTGGATCAACTCTGCTGCTGATATTCCTCCATGCCACCGTCTCAATCCATCCAGCATCACTTCTCTTGGTCTACCTCTGCCTCTCTTCCCCTCGATCTTTCCAGTTGTTACCATGTTCTCCAATGCCTCTCTTCTCATCACATGAACGAAGAAAGATGTTTGTCTCTGTCTTATTGTTGTATATAATGTTCTAGTTTCATTAGCCTGTTTCAGGCAGTCTTCGTTAGTTACTCTGGCAGTCCAAGGAATTCGCAATATTCGTCTCAGGAACCACATCTCTGTTGCTTCTAATTTCTTCTTAATTTGTTATTTACATTCCAAGATTCACTGCCATACAGCAAAACTGGTTCTACATAGCATTTCAGCACTCTCTTTCTTACATTCAGTGATAGTGACTTATTGCATAAGATACTCTTCATTTTCTGAAATGCGGCTTTTGCCTGCCCTATTCTGCTCCTAATCTCTGTTGTACATCTTCCATCTGATGTTATAAATGCCCCTAGGTATCTAAAATTATCAACTTGGTTAAGGATTTTCCCTTCTATTTCTATGTCACATTTTGGTGTCACCATTTTCTTTGATATTACCATTGTTACTGTTTTCTTGATATTCAAGGAGAGTCCTTTCCTTGCACTCTCTGTTACTACAACGTCTAATAATTGTTGTAGGTCTGTTGAATTATCCGCCACCAATACTGTGTCATCTGCATAGCGTATATTATTTATATTATAACCTCCAACTAGTATTCCTGGCATCTCTTTGATCTCTCTCATTATTACTTCGCTATACAGGGAGAAAAGATCTGGTGACAAGACACACCCTTGTCGTACTCCTAGCTTTATCTGTTCGTAACTACTCTCTTTATTTCCCATTTTAATTGCTGCTACTTGGTTCCAGTAAACATTCTTTATTATTATTAAATCTTTTCCATCAATGTTGATATCTTCCAACATTTTAATCAGTTCATCATGTTTTACTTTATCAAATGCCTTAGTATAATCTATGAAGCACAAATATATGTCTCTCTGTTTCTCTATTGACCTTTCTATTAGTGTCCGTAATGTATAAATTGCATTGTTTGTGCCCTTTCCTTCCACAAATCCATACTGTTCTTCACTAATTTCCATTTTTATTTTCTTTTTGGTTCTTCTCATTATGATTCTGAGTAGAAGCTTAGTGATATGGTTTATAAGGTTAATTGTACGAAAATCTTCACAATCAATTGCTCCTGGACTTTTTGGTATAGCTATAAATACAGATTTCAGCATATCACTGGGTAAATATCCACTGCTGTAAATATCATTCAACATTTTGGTTAATATATCTACTCCAAATTCTCCCAATACTTCTAATTCTTCTATTGTGATTTCATCTGGCCCAGCTGTTTTTCCTTTCTTCATACGTTTCATAGCGTCAGCGACTTCTTCTTTCAGAATAGGTGGACCTTCTAAGTTACTATCTTCTGTTAATTCTTCCCTTTCTCCTTCATATAATTCTCTTATATACTCATTCCACCTCTTCATTATAGCATCTTCCTCTAATATTATCTTTCCTGTTTTTGATTTCAAACACCCCGTATTTATTCTTATTTTTCTTCCTGTAAGCTCACTGATTTGTCTGTGCATATTTTGTTGTATCTTTAATGGAATTTAATTCAATTTTTTTGCATTGCTCGTTTAACCAACTTTCTTTAGCCTTCCCACATTTATCTTTTATTTCTTTATTTATCTTAGTGAATTCTTGTTTGTCAATTTTACTCTGTTTTCTTTTGTCCATCAGTTTTAAGATATCTTCATTCATCCATTTTTTCTTAGCTATTTTGCCTCTCTCCGGTAATACTTCTTTGCTAGTTTGATGAATGGAGTCCCTTAACATTTCCCATTGTTCATCTATATTCTGTACTTTAGCTATCACATTGTACCTATTTTTCACAGTCACTCTGTATTGTTCTTGCATTTCTTTATCTATTTTTAGAACCTCTTTATTAAGTCTCATGTTCTTAACCATTTTTTCCCTCTCTTAATCTTACTTTTATGTGTCCACATAGTAGTACATGATCACTATTACAGTCAGCACCAGGCATTGTCTTTACATTAATTAAAGCATTTCTAAATCTTTTATTAATTAGTATGTAGTCAATTTGGTTGCGTATTTTCTTATCAGGGCTTATCTATGTGTACAGTCGTCTTTTATGGTGCTTAAACCATGTGTTTCCAATTATCATATCAATGATATTTGCCCATTCTATTAGCTTTTCCCGTCTTTCATTTCTTGTACCTAAACCATAATTCCCCACTACATCCTCCATTTTTCCCCCTTTCCTATTTTTGCATTAAAATCACCAAGTATTATCTTTACTTCTTGTGATCCAATTTGAGCCAACGCCATTTCTATTTCGTCGTAAAAGTGTTGTATTTCTTCCTCACTACTGCTTGCTGTTGGTGCATATACTTGTATTTATTATGTTTATGATATATATATATATATATATATATATATATATATATATATATATATATATATATATATATATATTTATATATATATTTATATATATAGACATAATTAACACAAAAAAGGAGCTGAGTAGCGGGGTGAGTGGCAAAAAAGGTGAGTGGGCTCTCACGGAAGGCTCCTGAACGGGGATGACAGGGAGACCTGGTCGACTTGTTGTCGCACCAATCCATACACCGATGACGAAAAAAGACAGCGAACGTAAAGGAGGACGGGCGGCTGACCAGTGGAACTGCCTGAGACTGCACTTAAATTCTCTGCCTTTGCCAATATCGAGTCCCTGTAAGAACTGAACGTGACCGGGACTAGCCCCGGCGAGAACAATACAGTATAAGACAAAAGAAAATAACCAGACAGCACAAAAGAACATTATCCGACAAACAGCGTAGCTAAGAAAACCAGTATGAATTAGGACTAACAGACCACACAACCACGGATCTCAACAATAACCGACACTGAGGAAGCAGGTTGAACGAGACCGAATTTGGATTTTTTTTTCGAACATTGGAATGGGAATTGGAAGATATGAATATGCAAGAAAACTGCTCACAAATAGTATCATGTCTACAAAAGCAACATAAATGTCTACAACAAATGTCAAAGTGGCAGAAAGTGACGGCATTGGCAGGCATGTCTCCTGGAAGATGAGTGTCACTGCACACATCCATTTACAGCGCTCAGGACAGTGACGGTACGGGGCAAGATAAACAAAGATGGGTGCCTGGAAAAGGTGATTCTCAAAACAACAAAAAAAGGAAAAAAAAAAAAACCGCGAAATGTCTCTCGATAAGGGATAACTAGGGGCTGTAAGGTAGATGTTCCAGAACTTCCGTGAATGACGCCGAAGTTGAATGTGAAATGAAAACGTTGTTTACGAGAAACAGAGCACGCATTTCTATGCCGCCGGTTTGGGAGGACTGATAAAACGGTGAGATAAGTGCACCAATGATGGTGGAAATTATGTTGAAAAATAAAGCGATAATAGTATGTATACAAATAAACTGGTTTCAAGTCGTTAACAGTATGTAGTTATTTTTCTACAGCCATCTGTGATTGACTTATTGACATCCCCTCGTATTTGTCTAGTACCTTCCACGAGTTCCATATTGTCATATCATTTTATTCCCTTCACTTAGCGCATTCACCAATGAGTAAATGTTTTCAGTGCTTGTAATCGTTTTTGTTGTTCTCAATGTTTCTGATCCATCCAGCAGTACTGATTTCACATCATAATTATCTAAATTTTGCGTTCGATTTCCTGTGTTTTAACGTCCAACACTTCCACATATGTCGATCCTTGGCGTTCCAGGTCGACTCTGCTGATGATGCTCCTCAGTGACTCCTACGCCAAACAATAGAAATATATTATAACAGGCAATATTAATATACAATACCAGACTACATCAATACACTATACAAGATTATATTAATATACTATAGCAGACTATATCACTATACTATACCAAACTATATCGATTTACCATACCAGACTATATCTATATATTATACAAGACTATGTCAATATACTATACCAGACTATATCTATATATTATACCAGACTATATCAATATACTATACCGGACTATATCAATATATTATTCCAGTCTATATCTATATATTATACCAGACTATATCAATATACTATACCAGACTATATCAATACACTGTACCAGATTATATCAATATACTATACAAGACTATATCAATATACTGCACCAACCTATATCAATATACTATACAAGACTATATCAATATATTGCACCAACCTATATCAATATTATATATCATACTATTTCAATATAATATCCCAGACTATATGAATATTATATACCAAACTATATCAATATACTATACAAGACCATATCAATAAACTATACCAAACTATATCAATACAGTATACCATACTATACCAATATACTATACCTAACAATATCAATGGACAATACCAAACAATATCAGTAGACTATACCAAACTATGCCAACATACTATACCAAACTATATGAATAGACTATAGCAATCAATATCAATAGGTTAGTAGTATAGTAAATCAGAAAGCTGCCGGTTTTTTGAGGTGCACATCGATTTGCACCTCAAAGGGTGATAACTCCTTGTTTTTTTTTAAGTAGGTGTGGTTGTCAAGTGGTCAAGTGGCTCATCGGAGTAGGTGTGGTGTTCAGGTGACCCCTTAACCCTACCAGACCGATGTACCGATTTTCGGAAATTTCCGAATCTGCCGCTATACCGCTGTCCCTAATTTCCGGGATTTTGCCTATTTCGAGATAAATGTGTCACAAACTAAAACTAATCAACCAATCCTGGTCAAAACTCATGTTTAGCCATTGCAAATGTCTTCCCCAATAGGTTTGAATTGACTTTGTGTGGATTAGCGCGAAAAAAATTATGAAAATTCACAACGAAACGAGCGTTTGATGAACCAAGCACTTCAACAAGCAAGTGAAGTAGGTCTAGGCTTTTCACAGTCCAACAGGTGAGCGATACTTTGGTTTATTCAGACTGGATTGGCACACAAAGGTGGAATATTGGCGCTAGATGAAAGGTAGACCTATTTTCTACAATGTCTCCAAGTCACATCTTATTCTAACCACTTGTTTGCATGTAAATAACATTTTTCTACATCATGTTATTTTTTCTCTTTAAAGCTCAGGAGTTCAGGTATAGGGGACAATTAAGGTTAGGGCCTCAGGTCTGACAGGGTTAAATTGTAGTTACATCTAGCACACAACATAAAAAATGCATCATAAAACATTCAAAATAACAAACAGACGAGTCAAGTAAGGCATATAATAAATTTAATAAACCATGTATAGACAAACTATACAATGCATATTGAATAATTAAATAAGTAGCGGTGTAGTCAATAAAATATCATTGTGTACCTGTCTTTTTATATACAGATATGACAGGGAAGCACGATGTTGCTGATACGTATACACACACGTCCCGTGGGTCTTGAATCCTATATTGGTTCCCCCATCCGCCTCTTGGGTGTTGAGAACATTCAAGAATTTGTCCTTATCCAAAACGTTGTGAAAGTAATAAAAACAATTTTCTTGGTGCGGAAGTGTGGGACCATCTAGAATGTAGTACTGGGAAGTTATACATTTTTTTTATTTGGCCGGCGAAGTGTGGGAAAATCTCGGGCGGGTGTGACTGTGTTCTTTTCATAACAGAACGGAGTGTATGAGGGGTGGAAAAAAGTCATTAAGTAACGGGTTGTAAAAACGTTGGTGAGTGATGTGTTAAAATATTTTGAACTGTTAGCACATTTGCGGTGCACATTAGTAGGAATAGAAGGAATAGTTGCGTTGGGGATAGTAGTAATAGTGGGTATGGCTTAATGACATTAGTTGATAAGGGGTGGTTATTAGTGCTATGTAGATGGTCGTAGTGGCTTATTCACTAGCATCACACGTGTTACAAATGAAACGTTAAAAAGTAAAGTAGTCGGTGCCATGAGATAGATTGCGCGAAACACGGCAGGTGTGTCAGTCGTCACTGGAGAGATGTGTTGACACACAGTTTAGAAACACAAGCGAACGCGGCTAAAATTAGTGGGCGGAGCTAATGCGTCACGTGACGGCGCCCAGGCAAGAAGCCGGAAGAGGTGACGGTGAAGTCAGTCTGAGCTGAGGCGCGAGTCTAAGATGGTCAAGTTTGAGAAAGTTCTGCGCTTGAAAGCGTTTACGCTGGTCGCAGTTATTGAAGTCACAGACAACAATGAAGAAATGTTCGTGGTTCAGACAACTAGGAGGGAAGAAGCAATACAATGAAGTAACAGACGGACAATGGCCCGGTACAGGTTGATCGGTTGTGACGAGAGAGCTGACCTCTTTTTCTGAGCACTGTGAATGGCGGCGAGGGAAACACGCCGTGACTCATTGGGCACTTGTGTACTGTAAGTAGAGACTATTCTTAACTGTAGCAGATATGTGTAGATTCTAGAGTGTACAACAAACACAAGAAATAAACACCGATTAGCGGTATAATGGGCACACTGTTGCTAGCCAGTTGGTGGGATGGTCATGTCCAGAACACTGGAAGGCGAGAT
Organism: Cepaea nemoralis; assembly: GCA_014155875.1. Lineage (NCBI taxonomy): Eukaryota > Metazoa > Mollusca > Gastropoda > Stylommatophora > Helicidae > Cepaea > Cepaea nemoralis. Next base: position 41,780 of record JACEFZ010006836.1, read on the forward strand.
GCTGGTGGGGCATGATGGCGACCTCGGTAAGGACTGGGATGTAATAAAGTGTACATATACTCTAAGGAAGCGTTATGAACTTGTGTTGTGTGCACGAAAGACTTGTACAGTGATTCTACGAGCCGACTGAGATATGTCTGCTAAATCTTATAAACCCTGGACACAAACCCAAGAGGTCGGGCTTGATGAGTGAGTTCCGGCTCTTGGCAGGTTGTAATGGATATGGTTTAGAGTCACTCAGTGTTAAGTGGTGGGTAGCAGGTAATAGTGGTCAAGCAGCGGTCATGTAGTGGTCAACCAGTGTTCAAGTGGTCAAGTGATCACTTAAATTGTGGAGGAAAGTACTGTAGTGACATGGTTGTGATTAAAGTGATCGATGACGTGGTCAAGAGGTGGTCAAGTAGTGCTCAAGCAGTGGTCAAGGGCTCAAGTAAGGAAATTGTCGGGGAAAGTTGGTATAATGACATGTTGATGATCAAGAGATGGTCAAGTGGTGGTCAAGAGGTGGTCAAGAAGTGGTCAAGCAATGGTTAAGTGGTCGACTGACAACTTAAATTGTCAAGGAAACTGGGTGTAGTGACATGGTGATGATCAAAAGATGGTAAAGTAGTGGTCACGCGGTGGTCAAGTAGTGGTCAAGTGGTAGTCAAGTAGTCGAGTGACCACTTAAATTGTAGTGTAAGATACGTGTAGTGAAACGGTGTTAGTTGAAGTGATCGATGACGTGGTCAAGTAGTGGTCATGTAGCGGTCAAGTAGTGGACAAATAGGTGAGTGAGCGCTCAATATGTCGGGGAAAGTTGGTATAGTGACATGGTGATGATCAAGAGATGGTTAAGTGGTGGTGAAGTAGTTGTCAAGTAGTGGTCAACTGGTCAAGTGACCACTTAAATTGTCGTGGAATGTAAGTGGATAAAGTGATCGGTGACGTGGTCAAGAGGTGGACAAGCAGTGGTCAAGTAGTGGTCAAGTAGTCGAGTGACCACTTAAAGTCTAGAGGAAAGTACGTGTAGTGAAACAGTGATGGTAAAATAAAGAATGACGTGATCAACGGTGGTCAAGGGGTAGTAAAGTAGTGGCTTAATTTGTTGGGGAAAGTACTATTAGTGACATGGTACTGGGTAAAGGGTTGTAAAACGCCAGTAGTAATATTAGTAACAATAGAGGAAGTTGTAGCGACAGTAATAGTAGCGGTTGCATTGAAAGAGATACAAGTCACTTTATCGGTATGTGTAAAAGTCAAATACACAAGAACAAAGACACAAGTACGGCCGCATCACAAGAACAGACAAACGTTTGCACACAGACACACACAGACAAGTACAGAGACATCACAATAACAATACCACATACACACTCACAAGAATAGACAAATAAATACACACTCGAACACAAAGGTACAGAGACTGCGAACAATACATCCTTCCCCGTGTTTTGTAAATGGGTGCGGATGTCCGAGAAAACTTCCTACCATTACTACTACTACTACCACAACAACTATACTATTATCCTAGGTTGGCGGGTCCCTGGCGTACATCATCGGCGCCATATGCAAAAGTCATTAAGTGGCCTGATGGTTGCTGGGAGATGTGATTCATTGGTCGCACGGGGGTCGGTTCATAACTATTAAAACACTCACACGGTTCGTCAGCGGTGCGTACTAAAAAGTCATTGCTATGTGTCTATATAAGAGTCGTTCCATCTTTCTCCAGAAACATATTTCCATTGTTTTACAACTTGTCTGCTCATTGCCATGTTTCACACCCAGACAAAATTACAAGTTCTATGTATCATTTCAACATCCAAATAAGAACATGTGTTAGACAAATTATTAAAATTTTGGCCGAAACAAGAAACATCTCAACCAAACTTATAAAAAGTAGGAAACTTTGTTAACCAAATGTGACAAAATATTTGCCAAGTAAAGAAATATCTCGACTACACTTAAAATAAAGTAGGAATATGTGTCGACCAAAGTAGGAAGTATTTGTTAGTCAAAGATGAAAAATAGTGGTCAAGTAAAGAAATATTTCAACCAAACTTATAAATATCGCAACCAAACTTATAAAATGCAGGAGCATTTTTTAACCAAAGGTGAAAACTATTGGCCAAATACAAAAATATCTCAGCAATACATATAAAAAGTAGGAAACTTTGTTAACCAAATGTGAAAAATATCAGTAAAACATATAAATGTCTCGTCCAAATTTATAAAAAATAGGAAAATTTGTTAGCCATGTGGAGAAAATATTGCTCAAACTAAGGAACATGTCGACCGAAATAGGAAACTACGTGAACCAAAGTAATAAAATTGTTGGCCAAATACAGAAATATTTCGACCAAATTTATAAATATCTCCACCAAGCTTATAAACAGTAGGAAAATTTAACCAAATGTGAAAAAATATCGACCAAAGAGACAAACATTTCAACTAAACTTATAAAAGGTAGGAACATTTGTCAGCCAAAATGGGGAAAATGTTGACCAAAATAGGAAATATCTCAACCAAACTTATAAAAAGTAGGGGGGGGGGGGAATGTTGGCCGAATTTAGAAATAGCTCGGTGAAGCTTATAAAAAGTAGGAAAATTTCTTACCCAAATAGGAAAAAAATATTGGTCAAGTAAAGAAATATCTCGTCCAAACTTATAAAAAGTAGGAAAATTTGTTACACAAATGGGAAAAATATCGACCAAGTAGGAAATAATGTTAGCCAAATGGGACAAATATTGGTCAAGTAAAGAAATATTTCAACCAAACGTATAAAATGTAGGAAACTTTGTTAACCAAATGGGGAAAATATTGGCCAAGTGAAGAAATAATACATCCAAACTTATAAAAATTAGGAAAATTTGTTAACCTAATGAGAAAAATATTGACCAAGTAAAGAAAAATTTACACCAAATTTACAAAAATTAGGAAAATGTGTTAACCTAACGAGAAAAAAATATTGGCCAACTAACAAATTATGTCGGCCAAATAGGAAAAAGTATCGGTCATACTTATAGATGTCTCGTTTAAACTTATAACATGTATGAAAATTTATTAGGCAAACATGAAAAATATTGGCCAAGTATTGCAATATCTCATCCGAACTTATAACAAGTAAGAAAACATGCTAGTAACATCAAGAAATATGTCGACCGAAATAATGCAATAGGCAAAACGATGGACAAACTTATAAATATGTCGACCGTTATAAGAAAATGTGTTACCCAAATTAGGAAAATATTGGCCAAGGTATGAAATATCTCGACCAAACTTACAAAAAGCAGGAAAACATGTCGACCAAAGTAAGAAAATTCGTTAGCCAAAGATGAAAAAATAGTGGCCCAGTAAAGAAATATCGTATCCAAATTTCATAAAATGTATGAAAATGTGTTAGCCAACGGTGAAAACTATTGACCAAGTAAAGACATTTCTTGTGCAAACTCATAAAAAGTAGGCAAATTTGTTAACTAAATGTTAAATTATCAGTCAAATTTATAAATATCACCACCAAACTTATAAAAAGTAGGAAAATGTTTTAGCCAAAGGTGAAAAATAGTGGCCATGTAAAGAAATATCTCATCCAAACTGATAAAAATGAGGACTGATATAAGAAAAAATTTCCAACGTAGGAAAAATAGTGGCCGAGTTACAAAATATCTCAACCAAACTTACAAAACTTAGAAATAAATGTCGACCTAAGCAGGAAAATGTGTTAGCCAAAGATGAAAAATAGTGGCCATGTAATTTTATATCGCATCAAAACTTATAACAGGTAGGAAAATTTGTAAGCCAAATTGACAAAACTGTTGACTAAACTTATAAATATCTGGTCCAAACTTATGAAAAGTAAGAAACTGTGTTAACCAAAGGTGAAAAATATTGTCCAAGTAAAGACATGTTTCAATCAAACTTATAAATATATCATCCAATCTTATAAAAAGTAGAAAAATTTGCTACCCAAATGAGAAAAATGTTGGCCAAATACAGAAATAACTCGACCAAACTTATAAAAATCTAGAAAAACATATTAGCCAACACAAATAAAATGTTGACCAAAGTTATAAATATCACATCCAAACTTATGAAAAGTAGGAAACTTTGTTAACCAAATGTGAAAAAAGTATTGACCAAGTACAGATATATTTCAATCAAACTTATAAACTTGTCGTCCAAAATGATAAAAACTAGGAAAATCTATCAGCCATACTAAGAAATAGCTATAGAAAAGTAAGCACTATGTCGACCAACTAAAACAAATGTGTTACCAAAATTAGGAAATAATTTAATTTCTGTAGTTATTTATGTCAAACGTGTCTTGAAATTTTATCTGAAAAGACATTTCACAATACATAACCATAAACGTCAGCACTTTCCCGATTTTACATTACCGAAAGCTACAACCTACCATTCCAGCGTATCTGCTAAAGAAGCACTTATACAGATTAATCACTCATCTCTCAAAACTCTTGGTTTTTCCTTTCTAACACAACGTATCTCCGTCTATCATAGATAGCTTCAAAACTTTTCCATGTCACACCACTAAGAACTCCAAACCTTCGTTGTGCATGAGGTCTAATGAAACAGACATAACAACATTATGGCAATGCAATCTGTGATCCACCTGGGATAGTTTCAATATCATCTGAGTATTCGTCAGCAAAGAACCATTTCCCAAGGCTGATGTCTTCAACTTTCTATACCACAATGTCTGCTACACTAACCTTCCATTGTGCCAGCTTTCAACAATACAAAAGGTGTTCTCGAAGGCTAGCTAACACAACATTTCTTACTTTGTCCACCTCTTTCACACGTTGTTATTTCACAACTGCAATAGCGGCAAGTCTACATACAACCAACAGTGGCTGTTATGAAGTCAACCTTTCTTAAATCCACGTCTGCCTTATTGAGCCCTTAAATACCTTCTACCACATCTTCTAACAGACTTTCAACGGTTCATAAGAAATAACATTAACATTCTCTTTGATTATAGAACAACTGATTTTCTGCTGACTAGGCAGATTTCCCACCCTAATGGAGATAAATCATCTGTCCCCCTAACCTACTAGGCGCTATTCTAAACAACGAATACGGTCAGCGACAAGGACATTTTTCACATTTGCCTTACAAACTTTCATACATGTTATAAGTTTAAACGAGACATCTATAAGTTTGACAGATACTTTTTCCTATTTGGCTAACATGATTTATTAGGCGGCCAATATTTTTTTTCTCATTAGGTTAACACATTTTCCTAATGTTTGTAAATTTGGTGTACATTTTTCTTTACTTGGTCAATATTTTTCTCATTAGGTTAACAAATTTTCCTAATTTTTATAAGTTTGGATGTATTATTTCTTCACTTGGCCAATATTTTCCCCATTTGGTTAACAAAGTTTCCTACATTTTATACGTTTGGTTGAAATATTTCTTTACTTGACCAATATTTGTCCCATTTGGCTAACATTATTTCCTACTTGGTCGATATTTTTCCCATTTGTGTAACAAATTTTCCTACTTTTATAAGTTTGGACGAGATATTTCTTTACTTGACCAATATTTTTTCCTATTTGGGTAAGAAATTTTCCTACTTTTTATAAGCTTCACCGAGCTATTTCTAAATTCGGCCAACATTTTCCCCCTACTTTTTATAAGTTTGGTTGAGATATTTCCTATTTTGGTCAACATTTTCCCCATTTTGGCTGACAAATGTTCCTACCTTTTATAAGTTTAGTTGAAATGTTTCTCTCTTTGGTCGATATTTTTTCACATTTGGTTAAATTTTCCTACTGTTTATAAGCTTGGTGGTGATATTTATAAATTTGGTCGACATATTTCTGTATTTGGCCAACAATTTTATTACTTTGGTTCACGTAATTTCCTACTTCGGTCGACATGTTTCTTAGTTTGAGCAATATTTTCACCATATGGCTAACAAATTTTCCTATTTTTTTTATAAATTTGGACGAGACATTTATAAGTTTGACTGATATTTTTCACATTTGGTTAACAAAGTTTCCTACTTTTCATAAGCATTGTTGAGATATTTCTAATCACCTTTGGTTAGCAAATGCTCCTTCATTTTATAAGTTTGGTTGCGATATTTATAAGTTTGGTTGACATATTTCTTTACTTGAGCACTATTTTTCATCTTTGACTAACAAATTCTTCCTACTTTGGTGGACACATTTTCCTACTTTTTTTGTAAGTTTAGTCGAGATATTTCTTACTTGGCAAATATTTTGTTCACATTTGGTTAACAAAGTTTCCTACTTTTTATAAGTTTGGTTGAGGTGTTTCTTGTTTTGGCCAACATTTTAATAATTTGTCTAACACATGTTCTTATGTTGATGTTGAAATGATACATAGAACCTGTACTTTTGTCTGGGTGTGAAACATGGCAATGAGCAGACAAGTTGTAAAACAATGGAAATATGTTTCTGGAGAAAGATGGAACGACTCGTATATAGACACATAGCAATGACTTTTTTGTACGAACCCGCTGACGAACCGTGTGAGTGTTTTAATAGTTATGAACCGACCCCCGTGCGACCAATGAATCACATCTCCCAGCAACCATCGGGCCACTTAATGACTTTTGCGTATTGTGCCGATGATGTACGCTAGGGACCCGCCAACCTAGGATAATCGTATGGTTGTTGTAGTAGTAGTAATGGTAGGAAGTTTTCTCGGATATCCGCATTCGTTTACAAAACACGGGGAAGGATTATTGTTCGCAGTCTCTGTACCTTTGTGTTCGAGTGTGTATTTATTTGTCTATTCTTGTGAGTGTGTATGTGTCATTGTTATTGTTATTGTGATGTCTCTGTACTTGTCTGTATGTGTCTGTGTGTATACGTTTGTCTATTCTTGTGATGCGGCAGTACTTGTGTCTTTGTTCTTGTGTGTTTGAATTTTACACATGTTGATAAAGAGACTTGTATCTCTATCAATGCAACTGCTACTATTGCTGACGCTACAACTACCTCTATTGTTACTACTATTACTACTGTCGTTTCACTACCCTTTACCCAGTACTGTGACCCTAAGATTACTTTCTCCAACAATTTAAGTGGTCACTCGACCATTTGACCACTACTTGACCACCCCTTGACCACCGTAGACACGTCATTACTTATTTTACCATCACCGTTTCACTACACGTACTTTCCTCTAGATTTTAAGTGGTCACTCGACTAATTGACCACTGCTTGACCACCTCTTGACAACTACTTCACCACCATTTGACCATCTCTTGATCATCACCATTTCACTATATCAACTTTTCCCGACAATTTAAGCGGTCACTCGACTATTTGACCACTACTTGACCGCTACTTGACCACTACTTCACCACGTCATCGATCAATTTAACCAACACCTTTTCATTACACGTACTTTACACTACAAATAATTGGTCACTCGACTACTTGACTACCTCTTGACCACTACTTGACCTCCGCTTGACCACTACTTTACCATCTCTTGATCATCACCATGTCACTACACCTAGTTTTTTGACAATTTAAGTGGTCATTCGACCACTTGACAACTGCTTGACCACTGATTGACCACCTCTTGACCACCACTTGACCATCTCTTGATCATCACCATGTCACTATACCAACTTTTCCCGACAAATTCCTCACTTGAAAACTTGACCACTACTTGACCACCTCTTGACCACATCATCGATTACGCATTTTAATGCTTATTGTTCTTTTGTTGTCAAATAATTGCTTCATAAGAGATGTTGAATGAAAGTATGTATGAGAGGAAATAGAGAAGAAGGGCAGAATGTCAGACGGGCCTGCGTGCCCAATTCTTAACCCTTTGAAAATAAAGATTTTCTTTCGTTCGTTCGTTCGGTAACCACTACCATGTCACTACAGTACTTTCCTCCAAAATTTAAGTGGTCTCTTGATCACTGGTTGACCAGTACTTGACCGCTGCTTGACCACTATTACCTGCTACCCACCCCTTACACTGAATGACACTACACCATATTCATTACAACCGACTACTTTGCTATTTAACGTTTCATTTGTAACACGTGTGATGCTAGTGAATAAGCCACTACGACCATCTACATAGCACTAATAACCACCCCTTATCAACTAATTTCACTAAGCCATACCCACTATTACTACTATCGCCACCGCAACTATTCCTTCTATTCCTACTAATGTGCACCGCCAATGTGCTAACAGTTCAAAATATTTTAACACACCACTCACCAACGATTTTACAAAACGGTACTTAATGACTTTTTTCCACCCCTCATACACTCCGTTCTGTTATGAACCGACCACCGTCACACCCGCCCGAGATTTTCCCACACTTCGCCGACCAAAAAAAAATGTATAACTTCCCGGTACTACCTTCCAGATTTTCCCACATTTCCCCGCCAAGAAATTTTTTTTTTTTTATAACTTTTACAACGTTTTGGATAAGGACAAATTCTTGAATGTTCTCACCACCCAAGAGGTGGGTGGGGGAACCAATATAGGATTCAAGACCCACGGGACGGGTGTGTATACGTATCAGCAACATCGTGCTTCCCTGTCATATCTGTATATAAAAAGACAGGTACACAATGATAATTTATCGACTACACCGCTACTTATTTAATTATTCAATATGCATTGTATTGTTTGTCTATACATGGTTTATTAAAATTATTATATACCTTACTTGACTCTTTTGTTTGTTATTTTGAATGTTTTATGTTGTATTTTTTATGTTGTGTACTAGATGTACCTACAATTTAAGGGGTCATCTGATAAGCCACTTGACCACTTGACAACCACACCTACTGTAAAAAAAACAAAAAAAACAAGGAGTTATCGCCCTTTGAGGTGCACACCGATGTGCCCCTAAAAAATACGGCGGCTTTCTGATTTACTATACTACTTATGTTATACCAGACTACCGGAGCCTGGGTGGCATAGGGGCTAGGCAGTCGTCTACCAACCCAAAGGTCACTGGTTTGATCTGAAGATGAGTTTTAAGCGCGAAATCGAATTTTAAACACTTGACCTGGGTTCCCAAGTCGGAGAAATAATATTGTCTTTGGAAGTGTCGATTGGTTTGTACAAATATTTGTCTAGCAATTTAACCCCTATGCTCCTTAGGTGGAAAAGGCCCTTTAATTATTATACCAATATCGCTATGGGGCGTGGGGGGGGGGGAATTAAGGTCACAATAAAACCTAAATTTGAACTATATATGACAGCACGGAAACACAGACACTCCCAGGGGAAAAAATATGCGTTTTGGATATTAGTGGGTGGGAAATAGAGGTAGGGGAGACCATCAACGAAGATACTGGACAGTATGATCTCTTGGCAGTGAGGAATATCAGTATCAGAAATGCTTAACAGCACACGAGACTGAAGGTTATGGACAGACACGATTATCAATGTCACACGGCACTGACTCTATGAGAGAAAAACTGATTACCGTAATCAGCTTATTCTCTGGAAGATGTTCGTTATAGAGCATCCGATGAACAGCCAGATGAAACACTTTCGACACGTATGTGGCACATGACTCTTCTGGCAGTGGCACGCGGTAGTCTCCAGTGACATACTGGTCCGAAGAGGTAAACATTCAATGAAACATCTACTCAATGATATCGTCTTCTTCTTCTTCTTCTTCTTCTTCTTCTTCTTCTTCTTCTTCTTCTTCTTCTTCTTCTTCTTCTTCTTCTTCTTCTTCTTCTTCTTCTTCTTCTTCTTCTTCTTCTTCTTCTTGTTCTTCTTCTTGTTCTTCTTCTTGTTCTTCTTCTTGTTCTTCTCCTTCTTCTTCTGCTCCTCCTCCTCCTCCTTCTTCTTCTTCTTCTTCTTCTTCTTCTTCTTCTTCTTCTTCTTCTTCTTCTTCTTCTTCTTCTTCTTCTTCTTCTTCTTCTTCTTCTTCTTCTTCTTCTTCTTCTTCTTCTTCTTCTTCTTCTTCTTCTTCTTCTTCTTCTTCTTCTTCTTCTTCTTCTTCTTCTTCTTCTTCTTCTTCTTCTTCTTCTTTTTCTTCTTAATTGTAATCCATTGTCAGTCAGAAAACGAAGCTGGAATCCTAACCTCGTAAATGTGTACAGTAGAACTTCAGCTACATTGTTGAATCGCTGTATGGCTTAGGCACTGCTTCTGCCCACATTTAGCGTGTTTCAGAATATAGCAGTTCCTTCTCGTTGTTCTGTTAAGAGGTTCTACTATATCCACAGCCATTTTTTTTAAATGGTGTGCAGGTGAAGGTCATTTCCCATAAGGTAACTGGAGCTGTCCAGTTCTTTAGAGCTACTCTCTAGCACTATGGATATGATTTGACATACCGAACTTTGGCCGCAATAATTCCAGGCCAGTAGTAATGTGTAGAAATCCTTTGCGTGGTGGTATTGATTTCCATGTGTCCACTGAATATGAAACTATGATTTTGAGCTCTGTAAGTCGAAGTCACAACGAGTTGCCTATACTCTTTTCTGTCCCTGGTATGGTGTCGAGTCGCCCTGCACTGATAACAGCAAAGCTTCCCTTCCCTCAATGCATGCGAGTTTTTGTTTTGGGTCGTGGCGTTTGCCTTATCATTGCGTTAACTGTAACTGCTGGTATGCTTTTCCCTTGGCTTGTGAGAATTGTCATGTGAGGTATTAATTGTCGCCCGACGATTACCTTCGGATTCCCTCTGTGACTTTTCGAATCTCTAGACCGTAGTCATTATAGCTTCCAGTTTTTAAGCTCCATGCTGTGTGAGGAATGCTTTCATGTCAACTGACATTTTATCTTTCAGATGATTAATGATGATCATTTCCTGTAAGCATTCATACGTTTAATTAAATTTGCCTAATGTGCCCTACTTGTGTAGGTACGTTTTCAGTCTGTCTATAAATTGTGCAAAGTTCTCTCCTGGCTAGTACCGAGAAGTTTTAGACTTCTTTTTATAGCTTTCTGAATCACATTCTAATCTTGCAAGTAGTGCCTGCTTGAGCATTTCATAATTGTCATGTTCTTCCGGACGCAGTCTATAGAACACCCCATAAGCAATACCGTGCAATCCTTGAGATAATTTTATACATCAATTGCACTCGTCCAATCCACACAGGGAACACATTTTCTCGAAACGGGGAAGAAATGCTTCTATCTAATCCTCGTTTTTAGACAACGGATCTAATGAAAAAGCCACGGCACCTGTTTGAAGAGAAGATGCTTCTGTAATTCTCTCTGCTATCATGTTGGAAATGGATGAGACTGAAGCGGTTGAATGTCGTCGTGTTTCAATTAATTCTTTTAATATAAAGTTCATTTTCCAACTTCTTCAGTTCGATGGCATGCTGGCTAACTTTCTCTTTGTTGTCAATTTCAGCCTGTAGCTTTTTCACAGAAAGTTATTTGTCCATTTTCAACTTTTCATGTCTTTGAGATTCCTCTGACACATACTCCGCTAATTCCGCATTAGACAGACCGCACTGTTTACCTGTTTAAAAAGATTAGGCGTATGCATCCCGTATAAGTAAAAACCACCACCTCGTTGAAATAAAAGAAAAATAAATATGTACCCCGACCTCATCAAGAAGTCGTTTAATAAGTCAACTCGACGCGATATCGAGATCAGATCGAAATCGGATCGAAACCGAATAACGCAGCGGATTAATCGTGTTAAAAGAGCCGCTTAGAGATATGCGCTATATACAGCCTTGAATAAGAATGTAGAGGCGAGGAAGGCCGCTACGGCTACTGAGGCCATGTCTACGACAAGCAGTCCGCTTTCTACACAAGCTGAAACCCTTCCCGTTGCTGAAGAAACCACAACTGAAGCCAGCAGCAGTCGGGAAGTTCTCAACAGGACCAAGGTGACACAGTCCAATTTACTAGAGACCTCCACACAGGAAGAAACAACAACAACTGAGGACTTCACTGGCAAATTACTGTTAAAACAGACAAGTGTGTGAGAAGCCAAACTTTCGGCGCTATTAACAGACAAGATAATCAGTCTGTTGGAAAACGAGCTAAGAAGAAACAGCATCTACCAGCTGCGCAAGACACCTGATAGAGTAGTGGTCTCCATCAACAAAAAACCCAAAGACCACAGCACAGATACAGAAGATCGCACGAGATGAGAAAGCCGACGTCAAGCTCCACCACTGCATCTTATTGGAAGCCAACCGACACAACATGATGAAACGATAGGTCATTTAACGAGTCAAGACCCATCTCACCAACGACCAGATCAGGGAGTTGCTGACAAGAGAGAAACACAAACTCAAGATCTCCAGTGCAGAGAGGATCATCGGAAAGAACAACATCCCCTCCAGTGTCGTCATCGTAACATCAGAGGACCGACTGATCACTCAGTACATCAGATGGGACAAGAGAGACCAAGTTCCAGAGCACTACATACCGAGAGTGCTACTGTGTTCTAAGTGCCAGAAGTTTTGGCACACCTGTGCAACCTGCAAGAGTGAGGTTGAGGTTTGCAGATATTGCTCTGGACCTCATCCATACAGCCAGTCCCAGCATGCAAAGATAGACAAGGACTTCAGAAGGCCTAACAATAACAGAAAATACGCCAACTGCCTTGACAATCACGGCGCCAGGTACCTCGGCTGCCCCTGCCACCAAGACACCAAAGAAGCCATGGAAATCGCCATCAAGTCTAACCTACCATATAAGGAAGCCAGGTGGCAATACGAGGCGACCAACCGACTCACCAAAAATGGCAACGCGCAACTGGAAGGCCAACTGAAGGACCTTTGATCATAGTTCAAAACCATGGAGGAAGGAAAACTCAAGACGCAAGAAACACAGATAACAGCCGCTCACCGCATCATGGACGAAACGAAGCAAGTTCAGTAGAAGATTGAGCAGGATGTGGCTGTTACACAGACTGAGACAGAAGAAAGGCTATCAAGCAGAGAGAAAAGAAAGGACAAGAAGCAAGAAACACAGACAACGACCGTTCAGCGCTTCCTCGACGAAATGAAGCAAGTTCAGCAGAAGATAGAAAAGGATGTCGCTCGAATGGCTGCAATAAAGGCTGAGACGGATAAACAGCTACTTAAAATACAAGACAATTTTCATGAGATGCTCGACCTGCTCCAGACCGAGACCCAGATAGCCGCACCCGAACCAGAGGATAAAAGAGCACAAACAGAAGAAGAAGGAACATAGGAAAACGATATCGCTCACCACGAAGATCCGACTAGCGAACGCCTAGAAGATTCGAAGGCAACTCACGATGGGGAAATAGGAGGAACACCAGGAGAGAGAACAACTGGTAAAACTCCCTGAAGGAACACAGCATCATTTGACGGGGTGGGTACCCAATTACTCCAGGCCTCAACAAATTCGCGATTCTGTCCAGACATGAAAAACGTCATCAAGAAAAAAAAAAAAAACGCAATCAACCCATCAGACAAACATCCCAAAGTACCATAGACACCCTACATAGCCAATTCGAAACCCAAGGCTGAAAGGGGGTACTAGTACCAAAATTTGGATTGGATTGGTAGAATCACTGGATGAACTGAATCAAGTCCAGCGGAAGAGTGAGCAGGATGTCGCTCTGATGGATGCTATGCAGGCTGAGACTGAAGTCTTAGGGTTGTCATTGTGGATTTTCCTATATGCTGCTGGCGGTCGGTCAAGGGCGCAGTGGTTGCACAACAAGTCTATTCATCATCTGACCTTCAACATTTTTTGTATCCCTAAGGTAAGGAATTTACATCATCTGATCCAATCCAATGAGATGATGCGATGAATAGTCATATATATATATATATATATATATATATATATATATATATATATATATATATATATATATATATATATATATATATATATATATATATATATATATATATATATATATTGTATTGGCACCTTGCCGTCTTGACAGACGATAGTTTGTGCTTCAAAAAGGCATAATAACCTTTACCCATAGCGGTAGCGAATTTGACTGGTACGGCCATTGTGCGCTGTAAATGTCCATAGCACAAAGCCTGGCTAAAATATAGAGATCATGTATTGCCCATGCAGTATGATCCCTCTCTCGGCCTGCCTCGATCAGCAAGGCAATGCTCTAACTGTCCGTCTGTCGGAGCTTCGATTCTAGACCAGCCGCCAACCAAGGCTTAGGGCCTGGACTGCCCTGCCATGACATTTTGTCTTTAGGTTGCATTTCCTCGCACCAGGGTAAGGCTTGTACCCTCCCAATTGCGCTCATCCGCCCGAAGCCGTTGGCACAATGTTGGGTGTCGGGTTTGGTAAACGCCGCCCAACTTTCGGCGCTAACAGACAGCAGGTAGTACCGTCTACAGTTATAAGGTAGATCAGTCATATCTGACTAAGACCTGACATACAAGACCTATCATATGTATATATATATATATATATATATATATATATATATATATATATATATATATATATATATATATATATATATAAAGACGATGTATGTATGTATGTATGTATGTAGGGATGTATTTGATGCGTTCGATAACGGTCCATCCGATTGAGATGAAATTTTCTACATGTGCGGGATGTTTGGGTGGCTGCGGGATGTGTGGGTGTCTGCGGGATGTGAGGGTGCATGGGGAATGTGTCTCACAACATTGCAATATGCACTGTTTATGTTTACAACTTTCATTTGACAATGTTTTTTTTTGTTGCTTTTTTCCCATGTGAATGTACCATGCGCAATACTTATTTATAATGTTTTTCCCCTATGTAAATGAAACATGCACATTTGATGAATGAAAGATGAGTGATTGAAACGGCCGAATGTAAGACGGGCCTGCGTGCCCAATTTGTTACCCTTTTAAAATAAAGTTCTATCTATCTATCTATCTATCTATCTATCTATCTATCTATCTATCTATCTATCTATCTATCTATCTATCTATCTATCTATCTATCTATCTATCTATCTATCTATCTATCTATCTATCTATCATCTATCTATCTATCTATCTATCTATCTATCTATCTATCTATCTATCTTATATACCGTTAATGGGTGATGTGTGGATGTGTGAAGGGATGTGTAGTCGGTGGTGGATGTATGTGTGTGTGAGGGATATGTGTGTGTGTGTGGGGGGGGGGGATATTTGAGAGGATAGTTGGAAGTATGTGGGTGTTGGTGGGTTGGGAGGGGGTGTGGGTAGGAAGTGTGTGTTTGGGTGGGTGAATGGGTGTGTAGGAGATTGTATGGGTTGGGGGGTGGGTGTGTAATGGGTGTGGCGGGGGGGTGTCTGTGAATGGGATATGTCTGTGTGGGTGGGAGTGTGTGAGTGTGGATGGGGTAAATGTGAGTGGGTGGAGGATGTATGTGTGGGTGGTGAGGATGTTTGTAGGTGGAGGATGTGTGAGTGGGTATGGAGATGTGTGGGCGGGGATGTGTATGTGGAAGGTATGTGGGGGATGTGAGTGTGGGGGGAATGTGTTTATGGGTGGAGTGTTGTGTGGGAGGGGAGATGTGTGAGAGATGGGGTAGGTGTGGGATGTGCAGGTGATTGAAGGATGTATGCGAGGATGGGGGATGTGTGTTTGGCTGGGTGGTTGGGGTGTGTGTGGGTGGGAGGGTAGATAAGAGATGCATGTGTTGATGGACGCGTGGGTGATGTGTAGGTGTGAGTGGCTGATGGTTGAGTACGTGAGTGGATGGATGTGTGTGAGAGATGAGTGTATGGGTGGGGGGAGGAGGTGTGTAGTTGTGAAAAGATGTATTTGAGCGGCGGATGTGTGTGGTTGGGGTATATGTGGGTGGCGGGGTGTGAGTGGGTGAGAGGTGTGTGTTTTGGGGTTATGGGTGGGGGATATGTGTGGGCAGGTGGGGAGATGTGTTTATGGGTGGGGATGTCTGTATAGGTGGGGATGTGTAGTTGAGAGGTTGCGAATATTGGGTGGGTGAGTGGGTGTAGGTAGGCTGATATATGTGTGTGTGTGGGTGGGTGGGGAAAATTGTGAGCGTGCGGGATATGTGTGTGGGTAGGTGCGGGATATGTGGGTTGGCGGGGGTATGTGCGTGTGGTTTCTTCTTCTTCTTCTTCTTCTTCTTCTTCTTCTTCTTCTTCTTCTTCTTCTTCTTCTTCTTCTTCT
Organism: Cepaea nemoralis; assembly: GCA_014155875.1. Taxonomy (NCBI): domain Eukaryota; kingdom Metazoa; phylum Mollusca; class Gastropoda; order Stylommatophora; family Helicidae; genus Cepaea; species Cepaea nemoralis. Next base: position 57,857 of record JACEFZ010006836.1, read on the forward strand.
TCTTCTTCTTCTTCTTCTTCTTCTTGGGGAAATGTGTGTGGATGGGGGATCAGTGGGTGTGTGGCGGCATGTATGTTCGCCTGGTTCTGTGTGAGTGCGTGGAGGTATGTGTGGGTGGGTTGGGGAGGTTTGGTAGGTGGAGGATGTGTTGGGGGCTGTGGGGTATGAGGGTGGATGGATGATGTGTCTCACAACATTGCAATGTGCACTGTTTATGTTTACACCTTTCATTTGATAATGTTTTTTTTTTTTTTTTTTTCTCATGTGAATGTATCATGCGTAATATGCATTGTTTATGCTTACAAAATCCATTTGACAATGTTTTTTTCCCCTATTATAATGTAACATGCACATTTGATGAATGAAAGACGAGTGATTGAAAGGGCCGAATGTAAGACGGGCCTGCGTGCCCAATTTGTTACCCTTTTAAAATAAAGTTTGTTCGTTCGTTCGTTCGTTCGTTCGTTCTACCTACCTACCTACCTACCTACCTACCTACCTACCTACCAACCAAACAACCAACCAACCAACCTACCTACCTACCTACCTACTACCTCTCTCTCTCTCTCTCTCTCTCTCTCTATCTATCTATCTATCTATACATCTAACTGTCTGTCTGTCTGTCTGTCTGTCTGTCTGTCTGTCTGTCTGTCTGTCTGTCTGTCTGTCTGTCTGTCTGTCTGTCTGTCTGTCTGTCTGTCTGTCTGTCTGTCTGTCTGTCTGTCTGTCTGTCTGTCTGTCTGTCTGTCTGTCTGTCTGTCTGTCTGTCTGTCTGTCTGTCTGTCTGTCTGTCTGTCTGTCTGTCTGTCTGTCTGTCTGTCTGTCTGTCTGTCTGTCTGTCTGTCTGTCTGTCTGTCTGTCTGTCTGTCTGTCTGTCTGTCTGTCTGTCTGTCTGTCTGTCTGTCTGTCTGTCTGTCTGTCTGTCTGTCTGTGCTCGGCCTTTTCCCGTTTCCGTTGCGGGAAAAATGGGTTCGAAAATTTTCAAGTATCTAAAATAGATCCATTATTTTTATGAAAACTTTGAAAATGCTTGAAGGATTTTATCATTATATTATAACGCATATGCCTGTAGATAACTGTAGGTAAACATTTTATAAAACTTTGTGAAATATGCAACAATTATTTAAATTAAAAAAATATAGCAATACTATTAAAAGTGATGTCCCTTGATATAACTTGTCTTAAGTTAAGTCCTCTTGCAATATGTTAAATATAATTTAATGAAAACATTAAATTGTATTACGTAAATAACTGTTTGTAAACTAACATTCTATGCCAGTTGGCTGCACGGGAATGAGAAGTACATCTGTAGAAAATTTCATCTCAATCGGATTGACCGTTCACGAACGCATAAAGGACATACATATATACATACATTGTCTTATATATATATACTAGCTGACCCTGCCCGGCTTCGCCCAGACCCTGGTGGGGAGCATCTCATTTAATTCATATAAGTAGTCATATAAGTTCTCGTTCCCGTTACCGACTGACTGTCTGTCTGTCTGTCTGTCTGTCTGTCTGACCCGGCCCGGCATTGCCCAGCTCCTGGTGTGGAGCATCTCATTTAATTCATATAAGTAGTCATATAAGTTCCCGTTCCCGACTGTCTATCTGTCTGTCTATCTGTCTGTCTATCTGTCTGCCTGACCCTGCCCGGCTTCGCCCAGTCCCTGGTGGGGAGCATCTCATTTAATTCATATAAGTAGTCATATAAGTTCCCGTTCCCGTTACCGACTATCTTTCTGTCTGTCTGTCTGTCTGTCTGTCTGTCTGTCTGTCTGTCTGACCCGGCCCGGCATCGCCCAGCTCCTGGTGTGAAGCATCTCATTTAATTTATATAAGTAGTCATATAAGTTCCTGTTCCCGACTGTCTATCTGTCTGTCTGTCTGTCTGTCTATCTGTCTGCCTGACCCTGTCCGGCTTCGCCCAGTCCCTGGTGGGGAGCATCTCATTTAATTCATATAAGTAGTCATATAAGTTCTCATTAAATTCATACAACAAAAAAAGTAACTTAAAAGAATGTCCTTCCACACACCATCCATTATTTTTAATGAAAACTCTTTCTAATCACCTGCATGACTACAGTAACTTCTTAAGCAAAAAAAGATGAGTTACAATGTTATGCATTGTGCATTATTTTTATGAAAACTTTGAAAATGCCTTACAGATTGTATCATTATTTATTATAACTCATATGCCGGTACATAACTATGGACAAAGAGTTTATAAATCTTTGAAAACGATGCCACAATATGACTATAAGTTATACAGAAAAGTTATGCCCCTTGAAATAACTTTTACAGAGTTATGTCCCCTGAGATATATGAAATTATAATGAAAAATGAAAAATGAAATAATACTGAGTAAGCAGGCGATTTCACACTAACAAAATATCACAGTTGGCAGCGCTGGAATGAAAGGAAGGCGTGTAGAAAATTTCATCTCAATCGGATGGGCCGTTCGCGAACAAATAAAGGACATACATACATACATAAATACATACAGACATACAGACAGAGGGAGATCCTAATTTATATATAAGATATATATATATATATATATATATATATATATATATATATATATATATATATATATATATATATATATATATATATATATATATATATATATATTGGTTAGAAGAAGCTGCGTTCATGTTCTAAAAGTATCTTATATATATATATATATATATATATATATATATATATATATATATATATATATATATATATATATATTGATAGATGCAGCCAAAATCATATTCTAACAAGACATGCACCATCATATTAATGCACTAAGTTTCTCAGTCATCCATAATATGTAGAATGTAGATGTTCTGTCACCCAGATCCCTGGGGGTGCATCCAAATAATGATCGTAATTATGCAAAGTCCCTGTGATACCCTCTTTCAGTGGAGATGTTTGCACATAATGATAATATGTACACATCTCCCACAAATAGCAAAATGACATCTTATTAACACGTGTAACAGATAAAGAAGATAAGAGGATAGTATCTCTTTAAGTGCGTTGAATAAGCAAAAGAGATAATACAATAATGAATAATATACCAGGCAGAAATTAGAACTGTCAGTAACATGGTATAACACATAGATATCTTCATAGCAAACTTCATTTGGTAAGACGAAGTCACCAATTAGGTATTATAGTATAAAATATAGATAATCAGGATCCTTTCTCCAGGATTTCAGTTTAAGTTATTCCTAAAACGAAATCACACAGCTCACTGTTAGCACCCAGAACCAAATGTCAGCAGACCCAGAGTAGGATGTGTCTTTGGTTTATAAAACCAAGGATAATCAATTCTCACAGGTAAGCAGCATTCTCCAATAACATTGAAAGAATTCTTGCCCTAAAGTTTCGTCTCCTGTCCTGGAACTATCTGGTCCCGATTGTTTTCCCCCTCAGTACAATAATTAGTGAATTCAGGGCCACAGGAGTGAAAGAAAACATTACGGGTGATTTGGATATTCAACCCGCCTGTCCGTGGGCGACAATTTTCCCTGGCTCTGTTCACACTTCCTAATTGTCCAGATATTCCTTTCAGGGATGTATTCCTGTTTATAATTACCTTCGGTGTAATGCAATGTAACGGGATTTATTTGCTTGCTTGTGTTTGCTGGCTGTGAACTCCAGCGCGAGGTCCTATATGTCGGATAAAGACACCCTGTTGTCCAACATCAGTGTGATGTCATACAGGACCTGAGGTTTGCGTGAATATCCGTTATCCCACGGCTGGCTTATTGGTGTGCAGACTGGTGGTTCCTCCCCGTGCAGTCAGATACACTCAGACTTCGGAAGAATCAGCGATCCTACTACGTTAGCCAGGACGCCGAAGGGACCTGTTTCCCAGGACGCACGTCTTGGCCAGTATGGAACCTTGCCCAGGTGCCCTGGAAACACCTCTGTGTCTCTACTTGAAACAATAGTGTTGCGTGAGAAATGGAAAGTGTTCTCGGCCTCTCTTATAATTTGCAGTTTGGCTGTCTGTTGCAATGTCACACCTATATAATAAAGACATATCTATAACTGTGTCCTACCTAAATACTACTTAGCTTTAACAGATGTCCTGCCTGAGAAAAAGCCAAATTTTATGTGTCCTGTCTAAATGAGACACTGACAAGTCGCCGACTCACCTGTAACGCTATAGTTTTCAGTTTGGTATTTTCATGAAGTAGGACACTCTGTAGGGAATCAATCACACGCCATATAATGTAGTTGGCCTGTGTTCTGTATGGATCACATAATGTATGTGAATGGAGAATATATCTATCTATATATCTATCTATCTATCTATCTATCTATCTATCTATCTATCTATCTATCTATCTATCTATCTATCTATCTATCTAGCTAGCTACCTATCTATCTACCTATCTATCTACCTACCTACCTACCTATCTACCTATCTATCTACCTATCTATCTATCTATCTATCTATCTATCTATCTATCTATCTATCTATCTATCTATCTATCTATCTATCTATCTATCTATCTATCTGTCTGTCTGTCTGTCTGTCTGTCTGGGTGTTGGTGGTTTGGGGGCTGTGGGTACTGAATGTGTATTTGGGTTGGTGAATGGGTGTGTAGGAGATTGTGTGGGTTGGGGGATGGGTGTGTAATGGGTGTGGGGGATGAGTGTGGGGTGTCTGTGAATGGGATATGTCTGTGTGGGTGGGAGTGTGTGAGTGTGGATGGGGTAAATATGAGTGGGTGGAGAATATATGTGCGGGTGGTGAGGAAGTTTGTAGGTGGGGGATGTGTGGGTGGGTGGGGATATGTGTGTGTGTGGGTTACAGAATGCATGTGGGGGATTTGTGTGTGTGTGTGTGGGGGGGGGGGTATGTGTTTATGGGATGAGTTATGTGTGGTAGGGGAGATGTGTGAGAGGTGGGGGAGGTGTGTGATGTGCAGGTGGATGACGGATGTATGTGAGGATGAGGGATGTGTGTTTGGCTGGGTGATTGTGGTGTGTGTGGGTGGGTGGGTAGATGAGAGATGCATGTGTTGACGTGGGGGATGTGTGGGTGTGAGTTGTTGATGGATGAGTGCGTGAGTGGGTGGGTGTGTGTGAGAGATGAGTGTATGGTTGGGGGATGTGTGTTTGTGGGAAGATGTGTGTGAGCGGCAGATGTGTGTGGGTGGGGTATATGTGGTTGGTGGGTGTGTGTTTTTTGGGTGTTTATGGGTGGGGGATATGTGTGGGCAGGTGGGGAGATGTGTTTATGGGTGAGGATGTGTGTATAGGTGGGGGATGTGTAGTTTAGAGGTAGCGGATATTGGGTGGGTGAGTGGGTGTAGATTGGCTGATGTGTGTGTGGGTGGGTGGGGACATTGTGAGGGTGCGGGATGTATGTGTTGATAGGTGCGGGATGTGTGGGTTGACGGGGTATGTGTGTGTGGTTTTGTGATGTGTGTTTTGCTGGGTGGTTGGGGTGTGTGTGTGGGTGGTGGAGAATATGTGTGTGGGTGTGTGCGTGTCGGTTATGGGATGGGTGGGGGATGTATGTGTGTGTGGGGAAATGTGTGTGGGTGGGGGATCAGTGGGTGGGTGGCGGCATGTTTGTTTGCCTGAATCTGTGTGAGTGCGTGGAGGTATGTGTGGGTGGGTGGGGGTGTGCTGGGTGGAGGATGTATGGGTGGCTGCGGGGTGTGAAGGTGGATGGGGGATGTGTCTAACAACATTGCAGTATGCAATGTTTATGTTTACAACTTTCAATTGACAATTTTCTTTTTTCCCATGTGAATGTAAGACGGGCCTGCGTGTCCAATTTAGTACCCTTTAAAAATAAAGTTTGTTCTATCTATCTATCTATCTATCTATCTATCTATCTATCTATCTATCTATCTATCTATCTATCTATCTATCTATCTATCTATCTATCTATCTATCTATCTATCTATCTTTCTCTCTATCTATCTATCTATCTTATATATATATATATATATATATATATATATATATATATATATATATATATATATATATATATATATATATATATATATATATATATATATATATATATATCATTGGCACCTTGCCGTCTTGACAGACGATAGTTTGTGCTCTAAAAAGGCATAATAACTTTTAACTATGGCGGTAGCGAGTGTGACTGATAAGGCCAATTTGCGCTGTAAATGTCCGTTCACAGTGGGTGCATGTGAACACGTGGTCATTTCCACCATCATGCACCATCTTACGTCTCAAACGCTTGGTGTGTGACTTTTCTGCAATAATTTTCTCCTTTGACTTTATTCCATTTCTGATATTTGCCCTCCACGCAACACGTTCAGCGGCGACTTGCTCCCAATGTGCATTATCAATGCCTGTATCAATCATGTCCCGCTTACACACATCTTTGTATCGTAGTAGAGGCCGACCCTGAGATCTCTTACCCATCTGTAATTCACCAAAAAAGATATCCTTTGGTATTCTACCATCATCCATCCTCCTAAGATGTCCTATCCATCTAAGTCTACGAAGACTGAGCATGGAATAAACTGTCACACAACCTGATCTTTCCAATACTTCAGTATTTGTGATTTTGTCTTTTTTTCAAGTCAGTGGAAAATCCTGGACACATGGTTCTCACGTTCCAGGTTGCAAGCCGTAGCTTGAGGTTTCTATTTTTATTTTTGTTTGTACCTGGTGCATTGGTTTTACAGCCTGCGATTCAGATTTTGTCCTAGCCCCAAGCACCCATTGAAGCAGGCAGGCTGTGGCGGATCAGCACCCAATTGGCTGGGGGCTGCCCAGCTTGAGGCGGGCGGTAGCTGATCAGTGACACCTATAGGTGTCTCCCACCGTCAGAGGCAACGCGTGGCGCCCCATGTCTACGCCAACTGACAAGGACTTATAACCCGTAACAGTTGCCTCTCGCTTTGATTCCGAGACCAGTTAAGACCAGGGATGGAGTTATTGCCTCTCCATAGCACAAAGCCTGGGCTAAAATATAGAGATCATTTGTTGCCCATGCAGCGTGATCCCTCTCTCGGCCTGCCTAGTTCACTCCAGAGGAAAGATAACACCCCTACATCTGGAACAAGACAAGCTGCAGAAGCTGCCGGATCAGCAAAGCATTGCTCTAACTGTCCGCCTGTCGGAGCTTCGATCCTAGACCAGTCGCCAACCAAGGCTTAGGGCCTGGTCAGCCCTGCCATGACAATTTTGTCTTTAGCTTGCATTTCCTCGCACCAGGGTAAGGCTTGTACCCTCGCAATTGTGCTCTTCCGCCCGAAGCCGTTGGCACAATGTGGGGTGTCGGGTTTGGTAAGCGCCGCCCAACGTTCGGCGCTAACAGAAACCAGGTAGATATATATATATATATATATATATATCTTATTTCGGTGTCTCCGGAGAGTGAAGACGTGTTTTCGTATCTCTTACTTCTCGGATTATTATTACTGCAAGCTGAATCACCTATCATGGATTTTTATATCAATGTGCTCGTTGTGATTCTGAGGATGTGGTTAAATAGTTTTTAGATTAATACAAGTGTTGATTATCGCAAAAATGTGTGTTATATATAATATTCATTTCGAGTGATAGTTGAACACTATTAAATTTTAACCAATCAAGTGCACGAGGCGTGTCAGATACAACCACGGGACCTCAAATTGCCCGCGGCGTGGCTAGATAACAATGCGATTGCTGCGTTCTTCAAGTTTAGTTATTCGTAATATTATGCAATAATGTCAGGAGAAGGAGAGTGCTCCGTATTGGAAGTGAATGGTGAAAGGACTCGCTCAGGTTTACGATCGGCTGTCAATAAAACTTACACACTAAACAAAGAGAGGGCCGTGAAGAATAAGCTATCCAAATGCATAAATCCCAACGGCCTAGTCGTCAAATACACCAACTCAGGACAGTGTGTTACTGTTTCCTTCTACAACACACTCCATTATGAGGCATTCCGAACTTGCCTACTCAACTACTACAGGCTTGAACTAATTGAACACAGGCAAGATAAGCACGGGGCCCACGTTGAGGGTCTGATTACGACGCCAGTGATTACAATACATGTGTACCACAGTAAAAATAAACCCATGACACAGGGCAGTAATTAAAACATTAATTCCTGGCTAAAAGTACATTTGGTTGAACTTGAAAACTCGACACAGGCATTCACCGAATCTACGCAGCCCACAACTACAGCTGTCGATAGCACACCAGCTAACAATGTTCGTCAATTAACTCATACGATGAGTGTACATGACAACATAAACACGAGGCCAGCCAACCCACCAGTGCTATTGGCCATTGAATACCCAATGGAGCGTATCCAAAACAACATAGAACCCAATGTTGACATTGTTGAAGAAGTACCTGCCTCAGATAACAATAGCATCTTAACTATCAATGGACATTCGTGCGACTGTAAACAGCGCATTGAGGAACTAGAACAATCACTAAAGGCGCTCATTGTCACTGTTTCAACCAACATTGAAGCAAACAACAAGATAAGCAGTGATTACAATGCTCTCAAGACAGAAGTCGTACTCCTGCAAGATGAAAATTTATTGCTGAGAAATACAGTTCAAATCTTACATAATGTGTCCTCTACCAACCAAACCGAAGAAGCATGTAATTCCCAAGCAACCGCTTCATCCTTAGGAAATCTTGGGGAAGCTCAATTCCACCCAGAACAGATAAGCGCTATAAAAACACCTCAATGCGCAGAGGAAGATAAACAACAACAAACACCTCAATGCGAAGACGAAGATAAACAACAACAAGCAGTCTACCCCACTGACGTCAAAAAAAGCAATAGGTTCGAAGTACTTCAAGAAAAGTCACCAGAAAACCTACAGTGCTCTAACATGCTGCCAACGGGCAAGACAAGCCTACAAGATACATCGAGAGAACCACATGGAGACATAAAGACTGCTGATAATCGGAAATGGATGAAACAACGGGCGAGACGTGCTGAAAACCAACATGAACAGACAGCACGACCTGACTGTACACATATTATACTAGGCGATTCCTTAATGAAAGGTTTATACAGCGACAGGATGGCCACGTCAGACAAAGACATTATTTCAATAATCCCACTGCCTGTGGCTGGTGTAGACCGGCTAACAGACAAGATTAGCAGGTTGACTGTTAATCATAGCGTTAGAAGGACAAGCGTACATATTGGTTTCACCGACACCATGAACAACCACCAAATCACAGGGTCTCAACTACTGGCACTCTTGAACGGATTACGTCACACTTTGCCAAACTCATCCATTTTCTTCTCCTCCATCATATCACCAAGTTATGGACAGCAGTGCCGCCTAGCTGACATAAATAACAACATTTTGCAGAAGTTATGTTCTCAAAACATGATACAATTCATCAACAACACAGCATCATTCACTTCACAGGCTGGTGCACCAAAAAAGAGTCTTTATAAGGATCAAATACACTTGTCTACTTGGGCACCAGTTTTCTCGCCAAGAATATCAAATATCCTGAACGGACATACCATACATCCAATACGGGATCGCGCCGGACACTTTTAGCTACTCCTGAAACTCAAGCCAGACGACATACTCCCGTCACATCACGTACCAATAGGACAGAAGTTTGCAGACCACTCATAACCACTGCACCTGAAATCCAAGCCAGACGGGACACTACCACTACACCAAGTCCGTTGTTGTTTGTCCATCAAGAATGATGATGACCATTCATTTCATCCAGTGGGGTTGAAGGTGTGGAGCCGTGGGTTCTAAAATGGCTGATAAGGCCTATTTTGGCTCGAAATGTTCTTTGACAATGTGGGCAAAGAATGCTTGACGTCTCTGGAGGAGGATTTCCTGCAGTGGTTTTTCTGTCCTGCCTTTTCTTCACAGCTCTTGCTGTCCTGGTTGCCTCTCATATGACTGCACCTTTGCGCAATGATGCACGCCACGAATTTCGGTCTCTGGCTGCAGCCTCCCAGGTGTCATGATGAATTCCAAAAGCATTCAGTGAAATTTTCAGAGTGTCTTTAAAACGTTTCCTCTGGCCACCTTGGGAGCGTTTACCACAACGCAGTTCGCTGTAAAAAATTCGTTTAGGGAGCCTGTGATCTGGCATGCGAGTCAAGTGACCAGCCCAGCGAATCTGATTCTTCATCAGTAGAGTGTGGATACTGGGCATGGATGCTCTTTCTAGGACTTCAGTGTCTGGAATCTTGTCTTGCCATGTAATCTTCAGTAGCTTCCTTAGGCAGACTGTGTGGAAGTGGTTTAATTTCCTAGCGTGTCGCTGATAAACAGTCCAGGTTTCACAAGCATATAGCAGTGTGGATAATACAACTGCTTTGTAGACTTTTAGCTTTGTTTGCAGGCTTATTCCAGTTCTGTCACATACATTATTGTACAGTCTGCCAAAGGCTGCACTGGCCTTAGAGATTCTTGCATTCACTTCGTCATCGATTGTGGCAGCTTGTGACACGGTGCTGCCAAGATAGGTGAATTTGTCCACAACACTTAGTCTATGATCATTCACTTTGATATTCGGCACAGTGTGATTATTCCCTGGAGCTGGCTGGTACATAACTACAGTCTTCTCCAAGTTGATATTGAGCCCAAAGTTGGCACAGGCATGTGAGAAAGCTGAAACATTATGTTGCATATCCGCCTCTGAGTTGGCGTATAGAGCGCAATCATCAGCAAACAGGAGCTCTCTGGCGGTGCCGCTGTTAATTTTGGTTTTAGCTTTCAGCCTTCTGAGATTGAATAACTTTCCATCCATACGGTAGTTGATGTCTATTCCAATGTCGTCGTTCTCGAAGGCATTCATCAACATGGCTGAAAACATGAGGCTGAACAGTGTTGGTGCCAGGACACATCCTTGCTTCACTCCATTGGTGACAGGAAAGGGTTCAGACAGTTCACCATTTTCCTGTACTCTTGCCTGCATGCCGTCATGAAATAGCCGCACTATTTGGACAAACTTTCGTGGACAGCCATATTTTGCCATAATCTTCCACAGTCCTTCTCTGCTGACTGTATCAAAAGCCTTGGTAAGGTCAATGAAAGTGGAGAACATTTCGCAGTTCTTTTCCTGACATTTCTCTTGCAGCTGCCTTGCAGCGAACATCATGTCAACAGTTCCACGTTCTTTTCTGAAGCCACATTGACTCTCAGGAAGAAGACCTTGATCGAGATGGGCTGTGAGGCGATTGAGAAGAATTCTGGCTAGTATCTTCCCTGCAATTGAAAGCAAGGAGATGCCTCAGGTGGTTGTCACAGGATTGGCGGTTTCCTTTACGTTTGTAAAGGTGGACTATTGACGCGTCCTTAAATCTTGTGGCATGGTCTCGTTCATCCATATCTTTGTGAAGACTTGGTGAAGCTGCTCTGTTAGGACCGGCCCACCTGCCTTGTATATCTCTGCTGGGATGGAGTCAGGACCAGGTGCTTTGCCGCTGGAGAGTTGCTGGATGGCTTTGTTTATTTCCACTATGGTTGGCAGGTCATCAAGAGTCTCATTGGTGGGAACTTGAGGAAGGCAGTTGATGGTTTCATCATCGAAGAAGGAAGTTGCATTTAAGATTTTGCTGAAATGCCCTGCCCAGCGTTGGAGGATTTCTTTCTTATCGGTGACCAATGTTCCCCCATCTGCACTGAAGAGGGGAACTATGCCTGGTGATGAAGGACCATAGACCGCTTTCAGTGAGTCGTAGATGTTTTTCATATCGTGTCTGTCAGCAAAGCCCTGAATTTCATCAGCTTTGCTGCTCAGCCAGGAGTCCCGCATGTGCCGAAGTTTCTGCTGCACTACTCTCTGAATGTTCTTGAAAGCATCTTTTTTTATGTTGAATTTGGGTGTTGGATGAAGAATGACTTGCGCGATGACTTGGATTGAAGTGAGGAAGAGTTGCGCAATTCGTCGACCTCACTCTCTCCCCTGAGTCCATCTGAGTCCAGTGGCAAGACAAGTCGAGACGGTTGGAGACGAATACAGGTGCAGTGGATGACCAGGGCGCTCTACGTGCCTTGTCGTGCTCATTACGTTCCACAACGCTTTGCAGGTAAACGCCGTCTTGCCCGTTGAATCAGGAATGATTTCTTCCGCGCAGTCTGCCGAATGCCAATTCCGTTAAATACTTTCACACAGGAGGGTAATAATTACGAAGATATTTTTACTATTCTCCCCAGAAAGGAACCAACTCTCAGCAACAACGATGTGCCACCACAACCTCCTGTTAGCCACCAACCAGAGGCTCTAGTTGGTAGTCATTACATACCCATGAGACATCATCAGTACCCATTTCATTGTAACCCAGAATGGTTGCACCTCACACGGTATAGCCCAGCTACACTTCGTCAAGCACTTATAATGTCGATATACCAACAACCAACACAACCTGGTATTTACTAGCAACTTAGCACAAAGCTACACCGGATCTCGGTACAAGAAAGAGCCTCTCCTTGAACGTTTATCTGCATATTTGGTTACTACTTGATCTAGTAACGTATTAGGTTATAAGCAACTACAAACATTGACTTGTTTTAACTTTATATTAATTGATAGTACTTAGCTGTATAGCTTTATAATACTTTTCATTGTGTTTTTACTGAGAGTGAGGGGGTCTTCACTGTTCTTCCTTCTGCTTACTGTTTAACGTTTTATTTCCCGTGTTGAATACTCCGCTTTAAACAGAGACATTGACTTGTATGGTCATTTATTAATTCTTTTGGATAACAGTTGGTTACTTAGCTTGTGAAGTAGTTTTTTTTTTTTTTTTCAGGTTAATTATTTGTTGTATGTTCTTTAATTCGTTTTGTTCCGTGTTTGCATTATATTCGTTGGTCTAATTAGTTATATCGTTATGCTATTGTTATTTACATATCTATTTGTATTACTGAAATTTTGTAAGTTACTTTAATTGTGATTTTTTTTATGATCTTGTATTTTTGCTTAACTTTGACTAATTTACACTTTCTTCATGGATGAAATGTCTGAGAAGTGGCAACACTGGCTGAATAAGTCAGGAATACGCCTTGGACACTTAAACATTTGCAGCTTATTTAACAAGCTACCAGAGTTATCTTCTATTCTTAATCAAAATTTTCATTTATTCGGCCTTAGTGAAAGTAGACTTAATGATAACATTTCAGATGAGGACATATCTATTAAAGGGTATAAAGTTTTTAGAAGGGATCCCTGTAGGAAACAAGTGACAGGCATAGTAACTTATGTTTCTAATTTACTAAATGCTCACCGTAGGATAGACTTTGAAACTTGCGACATAGAATGTATGTGGTTAGAGCTAAAACTTCAAAACCGCACACCCCTGATAATTGGCTACCTCTATCGAAATCCCAGTGCTGGACACGTCTGGTACGAAAACTTCACTACCATGATGGATGTGGTTTTCGCTTCTGGGAAGGAAATTATACTACTCGGAGACTTTAACATTGACACCAACAAATCCAACATAATATGGGGAAATATAATTGCATCATACAATTTCCAACAAATAGTACAACTGGCTACTAGAGTAACAAAGTCATCTTCAACAGTCATAGATCACATTTATGTAACTTGCTCAGACAACATCATAGAATGCGCTGTACCCAATTGTGCAATGAGCGATCACTACCCAATATGCTGCACGTGGTCTAAACAAGGAATTAAAACTCCTAAACATAAACACATAAGTGTAAAATATAGAAGTTACAAAAATTTCAACCAAAACGCATTTTTACAGGACTTGCTCAGTTCACCTCTAGACAATGTTTGTCAGCTTCCTGACCCGGATGATGCTCTGGAATTCTGGATGAAAACCTTTATTTATGTTTTTGATAGGCATGTGCCAGTCAAGGAAGTTCGAGTAAAACAACCACGTCAAGCCACCTTGGATCACCCAGGAAATACTTGAAATTATGAGAGACAGAGATAAAGCACATAAAGAGCGGGATCTCAGCGCATACCGTACTCTTAGAAACAAAGTTCAATATACCATACGAGGGGAAAAGAAAAATTACTTTAAGAACTTAGTAATGGATAAAACAAATAGTAAGGATATATGGAAAGCAATTAATACCTTGACAAACAAGTATAACTTCCGAAATTCTTTACCATCAAATTATATTACATGCGACCAATTCAGTATTTTTTTTTCAAACTGACATAGACCAGTTGAAGGCTTCAATACCTAATTCTCCTTGCAACTTATCTTTATTGTCATTGTTTTGCGAGAATAGATGCTCCCGCGATATTCTTTCCGACATACCGCTAATGACAATGACTGAAGTATTCACTTACCTCAGTAACCTAAAAAACACAGCCTCATCTGGGTTAGATGGAATCAGCAATCGGTTTCTCCGTTGTGCTGCGCCAGTGATATGTACATCACTAACCTATGTATATAATCAGTGTCTCACCAAAGGCCACTTTCCATGAGCTCACAAAATCGCTAAAGTGTAACCTCTTCTTAAATCTGGTTCATTGGACAATGGTCTCCCGAACAATTACAGACCCATTTCCTTACTATCATCACTATCTAAGCCACTTGAAAAACACATCCATAAAGTAACATTACAGTATTTAATTCGCAACAAGCTTATTGTTGACAGCCAATCAGGATTTCAACCAAAATATTCTTGCCATACGGCCCTAACAAACATGATAGAAAATTGGTACCAGAATATAAACAACAACCGTCTATGTGGAACTGGGTTTACTGATTTCAAGAAAGCATTTGATATGATAGACCATGTTATTTTAATTAAAAAACTTGAGACAATGAAAATTGGCCCTAATGTAGTCACTCTAATATCATCTTTTCTATCAAACAGAAAGCAAGTAGTATCACATAATAAATCTCTGTCTCAAACCAGTACCTTCGATATTGGAGTACCGCAAGGCTCTATTCTTGGCCCTCTATTATTTGCCATATATATTAACGATCTACCTTTGCATCCTTCGTCGTCCTGCGATCTATTTGCAGATGACTGTACAGTGTACACAAAAGCTGAAAACTGTATTTTCCTGGAGCGTCTTTACAACAAGAATTAAATAATGTAGTTAAGTGGAGCTATTCAAACCGTATGCAAATTAACATCACTAAAACAAAATCAATGTTATTAACAACCAGACAAAGACTTCAAACTCTAAGCTCACACACATCACTTCAACTTCACATCGATAACATGCCAGTAGAATGTGTAATTGAGCACAAAACATTAGGCCTAATCATTGATAGAAACCTAACCTTTGATTCCCACGTTCAAGCGCTCATTAAACAAACAGCGAAAAAAGTCTACCAACTCGCCAAAATTAAAAACTTCCTTGATGAGGGCACAAAGAAACTATTCTATACTTCTCATATACAGACACACTTTGACTACTGCTCTACAATCTGGAACGGTTGTTCTAATTCAAACACCAAGCGACTTTATTTACTCCAGAAACGGGCCATGAGTGTAATTTATAGCAAACATTTATCTGACAATCCTAGCCTGTATAAACGCCTTCAGTTACTACCATTCCGCAAACGCCTGCTTTCAATAAAGCTAAACTAATTCACAAAATCCTGCATCGGAATGCCCCAAATTACCTTTGGCCATTGTTTAAATATAATGCTAGACACAGTAAACGTTTAAATATACTACACATTCCGAAGCCTAGGATTCAATTATACAACACAAGTTTAACGTACTCTGCAGCTCAGCTGTGGAACAATCTTCCACAAGAAATCAAAACATCACCAATCCCTATTCACATAATCGCAAATTATTCGAACACTATCTCAATACGGATTACCTTCTCCCTTAATAATAGATATAATAATAATAATAACAAATCCCTAGTATAATAGCCAGTCCCCTTTTTGTAGGCTAGTATATTCCACATGGCTAATAACAAGTGTCAGACCATTATCTAATATTACTGTGTCGTGTAGTTTTGATGTTCGCATTTTGCCCATGCCTTTATAATGCATACCTTTTATATTGTTGCTGTTCTTTGTTAGCCTTGAATGATGTGTGAATGAAATAATGTATGAAAGAGAGTGATAGAAGGGCAGAATGTTAGACGGGCCTGCGTGCCCAATTCTTAATCCTTTGAAAATAAAATTTGTTCGTTCGTTTTATCTATCTATCTATCTATCTATCTATCTATCTATCTATCTATCTATCTATCTATCTATCTATCTATCTATCTTTCTATCTACCTACCTACCTACCTACCTGTCTGTCTATCTGTCTGTCTGTCTGTCTGTCTGTCTGTCTGTCTGTCTGTCTGTCTGTCTGTCTGTCCATCCAACCATCCATCAGTTCTTCATTCCGTCTGTCCATCCGTCCATCCGTCCCTCCGTTTATCCGTCCCTCCGTCCATCTGTTCATCAGTCCCTCCGTCCTTCCAACCGTCTGTCTGTCTGTCTGTCTGTCTGTCTGTCTGTCTGTCTGTCTGTCTGTCTGTCTGTCTGTCAGTCTGCCTGCCTGCCTGCCTGCCTGTCTGTCTGTCTGTCTGTCTGTCTGTCTGTCTGTCTGTCTGTCGTCTGTCTGTCTGTCTGTCTGTCTGTCTGTCGCTAGCTTTATGTCATTACCTAGGAGGAAGTTGACTGAAGTATTCGACCATGTTACGTAAATATCCGATGTCCCTCACATTGATGGACAGGTTTCCACTCGTGTTCTGAAAAGACTCAAATCTGGACACCAAGCTTGTCCAATTCAGTAACTGCGAATGATTTGTAAGTAGGGGAATGTGCGGTAGGGTGTCGGAAGTTGGGTTGGGTTGGTGGGAGAGGGGCGGGAGACATAAATTATATTAAACATAATTTAATTATAATAGATAAAACTGTTTATGTAGTTAAGACATTAAAATAGTGTGAGAGATAGACTGGAGAGGGGAAGAGGAGGGTCGGTCCCAGGCAGCATAGGAAGTCATATAACTTGAGCTGTTTAGTCATATGAGAGGGTGAGGTAAATCCACCCTACTGATCCAACGATTTAAATAATTATTCTATAGGATGAGACACATGCAGATGATTATGATGATGATGATAATGAAATTAGTATCAACGGAGCATATAAAATAACATTCATTCATTCAGTAGCATGTCATTTGCAGAATCTCGCTCCCATAACAACATTACGGAAAACTTTTCGATTATAAGCAAGATGTCCCGCTTCCGATACATCTATCTTGGGATCATCGGCCACATCCTGCTCCCATCTTCTCTTTGGCCTTCCTCTTCCTCTCTTCCCAGTCGAATACCCCCCCTCCCCCCCCCCACCCCATTAATGTTCTCTCTAAACTTTCGTGACGTTTAAAGTGACCAAACTATTTTACTTTTCTTTGTTTTATCGTCTTTAATAGCCAACCTTCTACAATATTCAGCTCTTGTAGTGTGGATGCACTTGTTCTTAGTTAGTTAGTTAGTTATCAGTTGGGGTATCTTCGTTGCACTCCGGATATGTCCATAGGTGCTCAGATCCTCCCCCCAGCATATGCATCAGCGTCCGGTGGCTAATAGTGCCAGTTCTGTGTTGGTTGACGAGGCGCTTTGCTTTCCCGATGTACCTCTCGCGTCTGGCTGTGCCGATTCTTACTCCCAGGTCTTTCATCCTGGACAGCGATGTGGAATCATTGACGTCAAAGTCCTCTGTTCTCGCCATATCTTTAAGGACGTTAATAACATCGGCACGATCCATGGGCTGGCCATCTACAGGGGGTGCAGAGCCAGCCAGTTTGTCAGCTCGTTCATTTCCCTCGACTCCCGCATGTCCCGGGACGAAGATGAAGGTGACTTTACGGACAACAGACTTCCGCAGTGATTCATTCCACTGTCTACGTACAGATCCAGCTTCGACCTTCTGAATCATGCTCATTGAATCACTTAGTACACACACGTTGGTATAATGCTGTGACTCCAGCCATATGAAAGCCTGTGTAACTGCCATCACCTCCATCGTCATGCTGCTCGTGGTCATAGAGTGGGCACCACTGGATTCTTGAACGGTTCGGCCCGCTGAACGGCTGTAAATGCCCACGCACTTCTCTGCTGCTTTACCACAGATCCATCTGTATAGATGAGCACTTCGGGGCTATCTGAGTGTTCCTAGATGAGCGCGTTAACCTCTGCATTGACAGCGGCGGGGTTCTGCTCTCTGCACCGTCTGTCGAGTGTGATAATGCAGGAGAAAGTGCACTTACAAGCTGGAGGCACCGTCACCCATTCCTTGCCGGGGTTGATACTGGTAAGACTGCAGACCTGTCTGACGACATCTTCCGCCCGACCCATCCATGATTTGCCCCTCTTTAGCCTGTCACCCTTTTCTCTGAATATAGCGTCATGCAGAGGGTGCTGCTCATCTGCACTTATTTTTAAGTATGCACGAGCTCTCCAGATCTTGATCCTGTGTTCCATTGTCGGGAAGTCAAGGAGGTATCTCATTGCTACACAGCTGGTGTCTCTCGTGCAGCCCAAAATGAATCGCATGGCTTCGTTTTGTACCTTTTCAAGTCTTCCAATCTGTGTAGGGCTGACAGTGAGGATGGCCAGGGCATACTCGATGCGTGAAAGCACAAGTCCTTGGAACAGAAGTATTAGCAGTCTTTGCTCGATATTGGCAGTCGCCATGACTCTCATTGCTGACAAACCTTTTCGAACCTTCGTTATGACATAATCGACATGATCTTTGAAGGACAGGCTACGATCAAGCCTCACGCCAAGATATGTCATTGACTGGGTTCTACTCAAAATGCTCCCATCCATTCTTACTGCCGGCAGATCAGTTTTCACAATATGGTTGTTCTTTTCTCCACCCACGATATTCTTAGGCCTCGTCTGTAACATTTATATTCAACGGCATTTATGCGCTGTTCAGCTTGTTTAGTAAATGTCCAGGTCTCATAGGCGCATGTTGCAATGGGAAAGATGCATGCTCTTAAAAATATAAAAAATATAATTTTTGTAGTTCTGTCTGTCCCACTCCATAATTTATTCAAATATTCTAGTCTTTGAAGAGCATTTTATAGTCGTCGTTTAATTTCTTTCATTATGTCACCGTTGTTGGTAATCAATGAAAGGGTAATCAAAATTTCCACCACCTCCAGTTCGTCCTCATTAACATATATTTCTTTCTCCATAGTAGTTTTATCTGTATGCTTTATCTTTGTTTTTGCTACGTTAAGATATAAGTTGTGATTTTCACTATTCAATTGGGTTTAGGCTATTAGGTTTTCTATACCATTCTGTGTTGTGGATATCAATACTGTATCATCAGCATATCGAATCTCTGGTATGTCATGATCACCAATATTTAGGGCATCGTATAGTTCCCTGTTTATGTCATCTCTTACATTTCTCATTATATTTGTCGGCGTACAGGTTAAACAAATAAGGGGATAGCACACATCCCGACGGACTCCTTGCTTGATGTCAAGCCAATCTGATGTCTCGCCATATATTCTAACTGCTGCTTGTTGGTCTAGATAGATCATTCTTATGAGTTGTATTACATGTGATGGGAAGCCCATATTCCTCATGATTCCCAAAGTTTCTGATATTGTACACAGTCAAATGCCATTGAATAATCCACAAAACATGAGAATAGGTTTACATTAAATTCTCTGAACTTCTCGATTATTAAACGCATGTTGAGAATGTGATCTCTTGTTACTCTTCCTTGTGCAAATCTAGCTTGAACCACGTTAATTTCTTCTTCCATTTTCTTACAAAGGCTTCCCATTATGATTTTTAGTAGAATTTTACTTGTATGACTGATCAGGGCAACAGTTCTATAGTTGGTGCATAATTTCAGGTTGCCATTTTTTGGTATTGGAATAAAAATAGCTATCTTCCAATATTTTGGCCATATACCATGTTTCCATATCTTTTTATATAATGCGAGATAGATGTGTATGCTTTCTTCTCCTCCCGATTTAATTAGTTCAGCTGGTATCTCATCACATCCAGGTGATTTATCATTCTTCAGGTCTTTATTGCCCATGCAATTTCGTCTAATTAGAGTTGAGGTTCTGTCTCTGCTTTCATTGGCATATGTATCTAATTCATATCCTTACTGTCACTCATATCATACATTCCAGAAATATACATTCATACAGACAAGAAAATCCGGCTGCTGTGGATGCGGAAGTACAAGCGTTGATTTTCGAGAATTCTCTAGACGGTGATACTGTCATTTACACAGATGGGTCAGCCATCCGACATGTGAGAAGCTCATGAGCCTTTACGGCGCGGGCCGGAGGGAGAATCGTGAAGGAGGACTCTCATGCTTTTGTTGAGACCACATGTAGCCTGACTATGGAAGTCATGGCAGTAAGTAAATCAATAACATGGCTAGAGCTCGAGACGCAGACATTCACTAGGGCATGTGTTCTTAGCGACTCAATGAGCATGCTCAAGTGGATAGAGACAGGGTGGATCCAAAAAGAGTGGTTGCTGTCTCTGGAGCGTTCTCGGCTGGCAAAGATTAGTTTCATCTTCGTGCCAGGGCATGCGGGAGTACAAGGACATGAGCGGACTGACAAGCTCGCAGGTATGGCTAATGTGGAGGGCGGAAACGCCATGGACCAGGCTGACATTCTGAATGCGCTACGAGAAGTAAGACTTTCGCGAGAATCAAGTGATGACTGCGAATCAACAACCTGCAGGTTGTAGACCCAAGGTCAGACTGCGAGAACAGCAAAGTAAAAGAGGCGTGGCCAGACAAGAACACCACACAGGAAGCCAAAGACGATTGATAAACCAGCACAGAACTGATCTCCTTAGCCTCTGCACGCTGCGGGATTTGCTAAGGAGGGGATCCGAGCACTTGTGGACTGAATGGTTCGATGTGCAATGAGGATGATCTGTCGACTAACTAACTGTACTCTCTGTCCAGGATTCACAGCCTTATGGTAAAATTAGTTCTACGTAACATGCACGATCTCTTTATCGAACTTTCAAGGACATTGACTTATTGCTCAAAGCGTTCTTCATTTGATGGAATGCTGTTTTTGCTTGGCATATTTTGTTCTTAATCTCAGTGATACATCTTTGATCTGATGATATTCATGTGCCTAGATAACTGACTTTCTGCACTTATCCCAAAATAATGTCCCGCACTTTAATTGCACATTTTGCACAACCTGTTTCTTTGATATCACAATGAATTCTGTCTTTCTATTATTCAAACTAAAGCATATATTTTTTCACTTTCTTCAAGCACTGTTCAAGCAAATTTCCTATAGATCCTTCTGACCTGTTGCTATTAAGTCGGAGTCGTCAGCATAACGTAATATATTTAATATGTCCATTAATCAGGATCCCTGACATATTTTCTGTAGATATCATTATATATTTACTGTACAATGAGAACAAATCAGGAGACAATACTCAGCCTTGTCTGACACCCGTCTTTATACAATGAAATGTTACTTCAAGGTTGTTAATTCCTATGGCTGCTGTTTGCTTCCAACATATGTTATTTATTATTCGCAGATTTTTACCGTCAATGTTCAGCTGCTGTAGTCATTTTATTATTTCGTCATGTTTCACATTTTCAAATGCCTTTGTGTAGTCTATGAAGCATATGTACAGATCTCTTTTTACTTCTATAGTTCTTTCTAATAGCCGGCTCCCTGGTCTAGAGGTTACACGACTTTCTCCGTAATCTCGTATACTGTCGTAAGTAACGTGACGTTACGTGATAATTGGAAGCGGTTCTCTCCGCGTCGGTAACTTATGGGTTATGTGAGCCGGTCACTTAGAAAGCAATGGCAAACTACTGAGTGTAATCTTGCCAAGAAATCAACAATCAGCTGAAAGATGCTGATGTTGACAGAGATGTTATGTAAAGGATATGCAAAACATTTTTTTAAAGTTCTTTCTAATAGTGTCCTGAGAATTTATATAGCGTTGTTGTGCCCATTCTCTACAAAAATCCACGCTGTTCCTCACTAATTTCTGGGTTTATCTTGTTTCTTATTCTTTTCATAATTATTATCAATAACAGCTTTGTTTTGTGACTCATAAGACTCATTGTGCATTGCTCTTTGCATTCTAAATCGCCTGGTTTCTTTGGTATTGCTATAAGGATGAATTCTAATAGGTCAATAAGAATGTATCCACTAGTGTAGATGTCAGATAAACATTTTGTCAATATTTCGATTCCAAAATCACCTAGACCCTCAATGTTCTCCAATACTTAGATGACCGTAGCCTATTGACATATCATCGTCATCAAGTGCCTTGCCGACTGGCTTTGACGATCATGCTTCTCCGCATCTTGAGATACCCAACGGCATTTATCACTTCGTGTGCTGAATCGCTTCCCTGCAGTTACACAGGACTGTCAAGAATTACCTCTCACTGTCATCGGCTGTTTCTCTTTCCACAAATATTCCATTTGTCACAACATGTTCCAGATTTTTGTCTTCTCATTATGTGGCCACAACTGATGACTACCTCTTTCTGATGTTTGTGATATGGTGCCTTTGCGACTTATCCTCACTCAAAATGACCACACTGCTAATTTCGGCTGTCCAAGGAATTTTCAGCATTCTTCTTTAAAGCCTCATCTCCAAAACTTTAGGATATGTATCGTTTCTTTACATATTGTCCATGATTCGCAACCATATATTAGAACTGGTTCTATGCAACATGCAAGAATTATCTTTCTAACTTCCAATAACAAGTTCTTAATGCCTTCAGATTTCTTCATTTGACAGATTGCAGTTCGTGCTTATCGTGTTAAGTTCTTTGACTCTGTAACTGGCACAACCGTAGCAGACAACACAGACCTGATCCGTGATGCTGTTGACAGTGAATGTGGAGTTAGCGGAATATGGTCGCTCAACCGCCTGCACTTGATGATGATGCTGATGATGATAATCTTCTGAAATTAAACATCAAATACTACACACTGATTAGAGTTTAATTGTTTACAGGGGAAATGATCGATTTAATTGCATCGGGTTTTATCCCGTCTGGCTCGGTCTCCTTCCCCCAGGACGGTCTGCTGAAATCCTCACAAACAGCACGCACTCCGCAGCTCCAACGACCACCACGAGGAGTCTCCGACACAACTGCACTCATAAACCAAATTACGGAATCCGGTAGGAACCCACACCGTTCGGAGGTCGAAGCAGTCGGCTTTACCACTTTGTCATTTGGGATTAATTGGGGTGTTACAAATGAATAAATTCATAAACAGTATACCTTTCCATAATTGTTGTCGAGTGTCGCTAGATCAATAAATGGTGGTCCATATCCAAGCGTAAAATGCCTCTGTACGGAATATATCAGAAACAAAGTTACGAAAGCGCACTTACTTCTAGAAGAGTCAACAAGCTTTCAGTTCATCATCATCATCATGTACCAAGATCTTTGCAGAGCAGAATCTTTGCAGAATGTCCGACACATAACGGCCCACCAGGAAGACTTTCGGTCTCTTATCAGTTCCCTTGCTCAAAACATGTCCTTGAGTAGTAAGTAATGTGCAAAAAAGGTCACTATTTCATGCTCTGGGCCTAAAGGAAGCACGTTCTTTCACTACATACCGTTACTAGCATGACGTCACAAACAGGCTTCTGAATTTTCAAATTTCAAGCTCTAAGAATCTTTTCTGCTTCCGGTTGTCTCTACAACTTACGGTCTTTAAAATTATCTTTAAAATGTGAACATCAGAAGATGGCGAGAGGAGTAATGATGATGATGATGATGATGATGATGTGTGTGTGTGTGTGTGTGTGTGTGTGAGTGTGTGTGTGTGTGTACGCGAGCGTGGGTGGGCGGACGTGCGTCTCTCCTTCGCCAAGAATGAAATGACACATGGACATATGGTCCGGGCGGCAAAATCAATCATTTACCTGTACCAAGAGTTCAAATATATTCACAACGCCCCGGGAACATCTCACCGTGTCTCGCCGGCGTAATCTGTCTAGACCCGTGACACGCTGGATAGGAGCCGTGTGGCAAATCGGGGGACGAGCAGGTAACGATTTACCTAGACCAGTTAGATCAAAGAGGACAAAACGCCACGGGTGACACGTAACCGTTGTCATACCTGTAATCTGTCTAGACAAATCATACGCAGAACATGAAAAGGAAAGCCTTAAATTGGTAAATATTATGATTATTATGGTCTGTAGAGGGTCGTAATGTCTTATACACTATCATCATAGGGAAATAAAAAATGTAATAAAGTACAGGTGGCAGTTACTATGGTCTGTAGGAAGTCTTAGTGTCTTATACACTATCAGTAAATGGGTTACAGATCTTCACATGAAAACCGTAATATATCTGTCATAATCTCCATTGCCATCGCCTGGAGGCGACGGACAAGCACGACGTGAACCCGACTGACAGCTACTACGCAGTTGAGGTCCAGTGATTAGCTTGACGCACGATGCGACCGTGGACTTACAGCCAAGGGCTAACTCGAAACATCGAGTTGAGAACAGACTGCTTAGGACTTCGAGACTGGACGGACATGGGAGAAAGTGCTAAGTGTATTGATGAATTATCCGATTCTTGATGTGAGCGAGCTTGTATGCTTTGTAGATACTGTGTAGAGACTGAGTGAGTGTTTGTTTCCATGCATTGATGAACTTATATATTGCATGTATGTATTGATAAATGGCATTGCCGCTAATTGTAAGCACATCATTATATGAATGCCGATGAGGAGTGTGATTAAAGTGTTTCAGTTATATTGTATCAGTTATATGGTGTGTCTGAGTACAATCAATTGTTGCGTATGATTGTTTCACTCCTGCTAGTGAACACGAGCCATTGTGAATAGAAAGCAAGACTCTGACAATATTAAAGATGGCGGTTATTATGCTTTATATGGTGTCTTATTGTCTTATACACAATCATCAGACGAGTTACACATCTTCAGATTAGAACCGTATCATTCAGACAGACCGCTTATATATAAGACACGTGTTTTACAAGATGTACCAAGTAACGCCTGCGGCCTCTCCGCTAATTCATAATAATGAAAGAACGTGAAGCGATCATGCCATGTATTCTGCAAACCTTTTTAAACAAACAACGGGTCAATGGAACGTCTTTAGGTCGATTAGTCACACCTTACATACGTAAAACAAGTCTAAACATGTTTTTTTTGCTCCAGACCATGCTGTAAGCCGATTGGTTCTTCATAGAACTCGTTGAAACCGGTTTATACGTGTGTCAATTACTGGTATATACACCTGAGGTGGTAACAGTCATTCACTGTGAACCGAAGATGACTACAGACCTGAAGACTGTGTCTACTTACTGGATCTATATGACTCGTGGTGATGAGTCTGTAAGAAACGTGGCTACTGGTGTCAAGGCCGTGTTTCTTTCATTATACAGAGGTATGACCACGTTTCACATCCGTCGCTGTTTTGTTGCATCAGATAAAACGATGAAGATGGAGATGACAATTACTCGCCAAGATTATGAACAGTTGCTAGCAATGTAGAGTGAGATCCTAGCTGACTTTGATTGGGTCACAAACAACCACCCCATCCAAACAAATCAAGTCTCTAACTGCACCCAAGCCAACCACGTCACCAATACATATTAGTGTGATGCCTCAACCATTCAAACAAGCTACAGCCAGGTGTCTGGTGGCTATAATAATCAGTCAAACTTCCAGATGTATGATGCAGCCTTCTATAGCCAGATGTTTGATACGTCCTACAGTCATTCATTCATTATTTCATTCGTTAATTTATTCAGTAGCATGTCCTTTACAGAACCGTTATTCCTTAACAACTTTCCGGACACTTTTCGGTCAAGATGTCCAGCGTCCGATGCAATCATCTGGAGATCATCTGCCACATAATGCACCCATCTTCTCTTTGGCCTTCCTCTTCCTTTCTTCCCTGACATACACTCATCCATTACTATAATATCCATACTATAATAATCAAGAACACAAGAAAGACCGCAGTGGTCAGTGGCAACAACAGCCCAAGCGGACACACCAGCAGCGTGACCTTACAATTGATGACAGTGCAACTCATGTTATCATTGGAGACTCCCTGCTGAAGGGAATCTATAGTGATGGCATGTCATCTTCTGACAGCGAGTCAACTTCAATCTTTCCTCTACCAGGCGCTGACATTGATAGGCTTACCGCTACACTGCGAAAATTCCAAGTGAATGAGAGAATTAAAAAAGCGACAGTCCATATTGGTGTCAATGACATAATGGATAATAACATCATAAGCACCTCACAACTATCTACGCTGGAGGTACTGTTACGAAATAAATTTCCTAACTCATCTATGTTCATTTCATCCATCATTCCACATGTTATGGATTCCAGCGTCGGACTGCCGATGCTGCCAATCTAACTTTGTTTAAATTTTGTAAAGACAATGCCATTAGTTTCATTAATAACACCCCGTACTTTACTTCGTCGTCCGGGGCTCCTAAGAAAAAACTATACAGGGATCAAATACATTGTTCCTCCCCCGATGTGTCTCCAACTTGACGTGGTGGGGGAGCTTGCGTGTCCCATCGACCCCATTTGCTTGCCGATGGGTGAAAAATTACATATCGGACAGCTTATGGGATAGGGACCAGACTAAGAGAGACACAACCTGCTGCTCTGCAGGTATGGACTGAGGATAGCAGTCAAAATTTAAATCAGGTGCACGAAGGCAGAATTTCTTGGTTCGGACAAAACTCTTAAGGCTCCCTGTCGAGGGCTGTGGCTGAACGCCTCTAAGCCACAAACCCTCGGATCTGAGAGCCAGGCCGATACCCGTCTACCGGAAAATAGAAACGTGATACTGAGCAAGCTACATGCTTAGGTCTGATACATGTTCGAAGGCTCTCAGCTGGGGGATATGAGGGATTCCCGGATGAGAGGGCCTGACCGTTTCCCGTTCACTGCTGCACGAAGGTAAGGTGCTGAGCCGGCAGCACATGTAGCCTACCTCGTGAGCGAGTACACAAAAAAAAAAGACAGAAAAGTGCCCCAGTCGAAGGGCATGGTTACGGAAACTCTGTATCTAACTCATAGAGAGTGTAGATATAAGTGGAAGAACGTCTCAACGCAAAATGGAACGCACGGCGAGCGAACCTATTGCGTGGGTTGAAGTCACAAGCAAAAGCTTACCGAGTGGATGTCGCCCGCAATCTGACCGCTCCTGGTGTGTGCTTGAGCGATCAGTGGCAAGCGGGATGCTCAACACATGGAAGTGAGGAACAAAAGCAGCCATGAGCAGGACGTGGAAACTCCTTGGGTGAGCCCAGTCTCAGAGCAATATGTGCCGGCTCTGCAATTATGGAAGCCTCCTCGGATAGTGAGATGATGCCCATGGTCTGCCCCTGCCTTCCCTTGAGGGCCGTCCGCGATATCGTTGATCGTTCTATCTTGACCAGCTGAGATGTGGGTGACATTACAACAGTCTAACGTGTCTCGAAACCAGAGGAAGGCTAACCTCACTAAAAAATGCCCGCCAGAAGTCGGAAGTGTCGGCTTACGGGTGGCAAACTAAAAATTGACACTACGCAATTACGTCCGAGTGAAATGTCTCGCCCGAATGTCTCTCGTGCTAGGAACAGCTCTGACTACCTAGTTTCCGAATGCCGCTCTTGTTCGGAACAGCTCTGACTAGGTAGTTTCCGAATGTCTGTCGTGCCTGGAACAGCTCTGATGGGCGCAACGACAAGCACATGTCCGAAAACTCGCTGAGTGGATGCCGTCTGCGAACATGTCTGGTTTGTGCGGGAATGGCCCGGGGAAAACGAAATGACCAATATATTGAAGTGAGGATTTAAAGCAGCCATGAGCAGGACGTGACGATTTCCCTCGGTGAGCCCAGATCCAGGGCGTTATGTGTCGGCCCTGCAACTATGGAAGCAACCTTGGATGGCGGAAAATGCTATGGACTGTCCCTGCCTTCCTTTGAGGGATGACCGTTGTCTTCGACCGTTCAACCTTGGCCAGCATGGTTGTAGATGGCACCACAAAAGTGAGAGTCTCCCAGGTATGCTACCTGGTCAAAAAAGCACGCTAAAGTCGATGTGTTGGCCTACGGGTTTCGGCCCAAGGGCGCATAACAGACACACCGCAATGACATCTGAAAAAACACTCCGGATGAACGAAAAGAAGAAGAAATACATTGTTCCAAGCTAGGAAGTAGTATACTAGCGAAGAACATAAAATATCCCGAACGTGCACAACAACCAGCACCAGTTACAGGAGTAACCCGAACTTCATCCCCGGCGACAGCGACATCTAAGTGTTCAGAAAATGCTCCTTCTCTTCCTGCACCACCATTGCCTATACCCCAGGAATACAATGCCGTGGATAGCAACCCATGCTCCAATCCCAATGTTGCTAACTATGATGGTTTGTTTCCTCCCTTGCCCATAAAGCATCCTCCCCCTATTGTGTCAAAGGGGACACCGTTAAACAATGTTGCTGTGCCCCCGATGTATGCTTCTAATGTAGGCACTTCCAGTAACTCTCACAGCAGTGGTCCCTCGTTGGATGGTAATCTACACTCCTATCAGTGGAACCGCCAACTTCAACAGCTAATGCAATACAATCCTGCAGCCCTGCATCAAGCTTTCATGATGTTACTCCAGCACAGACATTTTCCTACCCCATCTAAAAGTCTTAACTACTACTAAATAAAGTTTCAAAAACTCTGAAAATTTCTACCGCAAGCGACATCATCCTTTCATCGTGCAATGTTCGCAAATCACGATCAGTGGCTTCACAAAGATGGCCTAAGTATAGGCCATCTCAACATCTATCATTTGCTCAATAAATTACCTGAGCTTTCGGTAATACTGTGCAAACAATTCCATGTGTTTGGAATCACAGAAAGTCGTCTCAACGACAAAATATCCGACTCTGAAATCACTCTGAAGGGGTGTAAAGTAATTCGAAGAGACCCAAATCAAAAATTAGAGACAGGTATTGCTGTATACATTTCCAATTCTCTCAACTGTTACCGTAGAAGTGATCTCGAGTCAGTAGAGATAGAATGTGTTTGGTTAGAGGTGAAGCCAGCCAGCCAACAGCCGTTTCTCATTGGATACCTATATAGGAATCCGTGTGCTGGGTACAATTGGTATGACTGTTTCACTACAATGATGGATATAGTGTTAACAGAAGGTAGAGAAGTCATGATATTAGGTGACTTTAACATAGATATTCCTAAATCCAACCAGACATGGGACGATATCATTCTTTCTTACAATTTCAAACAACTAATAAACCGTCCCACAAGGGTTACTGACACATCCTCAACTATAATTGATCATATATATGTTACTTGTCCAGATAATATTATTGAATGTTCTGTTCCTGTTTGTACAGTTAGCGACCACTACCCGGTATGTTGTACATGGTCAAGAATTGGGTTCAAACCTCTTAAACATAAACATGTAAGTATCAAATTTAGGAATTTTAAAGCATTCAACTAAGATTTATTTTTGCAAGACTTAAGAAAAGCAGCCCTTGATCACGTTTACCAACTTCCTGACCCGGACGATGCATTAGCTTTCTGGACGAAGACAGTCTACAATGTGTTCGATAAACACGTGCCAATCAAAGAAGTTCGAGTCAAAAATCAACATAAATCCCCATGGGTAACTAGAGAAGTGGTGGAAATCATGAGAGAGCGAGATACAGCACACAAAAATAAAGACTTCATCAATTACCGCAGACTAAGGAATAAAGTTAAATATGACATTCGTAGGATAAAAAAAGATCATTTTAAAAATTTGATTGTAGATAATTCAAACAGTACAAATATATGGAAGGCTATTAACTTGCTAACCAATAAGAAACGCCCTACAGAATCAGCAATACCAAATTCTATAAAATGCGATGAATTCAGTTGGTTCTTTCAATCAGAAATAGAGAATCTAAAGTCTTCAATACCAGACTCATCGTGTAATTTAAGTTCACTGGCATCATTCTGTGTGGAGAAGTGCACCAGAAATATTCCCGATGAGATTCCTTTAATGTCTGTTGCAGACGTTTATAAATATCTCTTGAACCTCAAATCAACAAACTCACACGGCCTAGATGGTATCAGTAATAGAATTCTTCGTTGTGCTGCACCAGTCATTAGTGAGTCCTTAACGTTCATATATAACCAGTGCCTGGCCAAAAACTACTTTCCATCTGCTTTTAAAATTGCTAAAGTGTTTCCGCTAATTAAAAATGGCTCAATCGATAATAGCGTTTTGGGTAATTATAGACCTATTTCCTTATTATCGTCGCTATCAAAACCACTAGAAAAACACATTCATAAAATAACGTTACACCATTTAATTAACAACGATCTAATAATTAACAGTAAATCTGGGTTTCGACCTAAATATTCTTGCCATAGTGCTATAACAAAAATGACCGATAACTGGCACTTAAACATCAACAACGGTAGAATTTGTGGAGCGGTGTTTGTAGACTTTAAAAAAGCTTTTGATATGGTAGATCACGATATTTTAATTAGAAAACTAAAGCAAATGAAGACAAGCACCAACATGGTGAACATAATTACGTCATTTCTATCCGACAGGCAACAAGTCGTGTCCTTCAACAACTGTCTATCAAGACCCACACAACTTAATATTGGTGTGCCTCAGGGCTCAATACTAGGTCCGCTGCTTTTTGCAGTTTATATTAATGATCTTCCTTTATATATCAATACAACTTGTGATCTATTTGCTGACGACTGTACTATATATACTAGTCAAGAAAACCGTAGTGAATTAGAGAATTCTTTACAAAAGGAACTTGATAATCTTACTAGATGGAGCAATGAAAACCGCATGCAAATTAACATCGGCAAAACCAAATCCATGCTAATAACGACCAGACAAAAACTACAGACACTAGCCATAACTGGATCACCGCTCGAACTCCGCATGGGCACGTTACCTATAGTTAATGTGACTGAACATAAAACACTAGGGCTTTTAATAGACAGCCATTTGAACTGGAGCTCTCATGTTCACAGCTCTTACCAAGAAAATAGCACAAAAAGTTTACCAACTTGCTAAAATTCAGCACTTCCTGGACGAAAGCACACGAAAAATATTCTATACATGCTATATCCAATCACATCTCGATTACTGTTCCACAGTTTGGGATGGTTGCCCTAAATCTAATTTAAAACGACTATGTTCTCTACAAAACCGCGCTATTCGTCTGGTTTCTGGCATAAAGCACGTTGAAAGTAATAATTTGTACAGTCATCTAAGACTTCTACCACTACAAAAGCGCTTCCTTTTCAACAAAGCCAAATTAGTGAATAAAATTATATCTCAAAATACCCCAGAGTATCTTCTGCCGCTGATTCAATCTAATGCAATGAACAGCAAGCGCCTAAATTTGTTACATGTCTCAAAGCCTAGATTGGACCTATACAAAACATGTTTTGCCTATTCTGGTGCTCACTTATGGAATCATCTGCCTCCAGATCTGAAAACTCCAATGAGTCCCTACACATTTAACCGAAAACTCTTTCAATACTTAATCCATACCGACTATATGCCACCATAATTCATTTACTGGTATAATTGTTCAGTATAATTGTTCATTATAATTGTTCACTATATATGTGTGTGCGTGTGGGAGCGAGAGAGAGAGAGAGAGAGAGAGAGAGAGAGAGAGAGAGAGAGAGAGAGAGAGAGAGAGAGAGTGGGTGTCAGAGAGAGGGAGAGAGTGAATGCGTGTGTGCATGCGTGTGTGTGGAGAGAGTGATTGAGCGAGAAATGGTGGGGGAATGTGTCAGTGCATGCATTCGTACGTGTATGTGTGAGAGTGAGTGAGGGAGTGTGTGCGTGCGTGCATGCGTTCATGTGTACGTGTATGTGTGAGAGAGTGTGATTGAGAGAGTGAGTGTGTGTGTGTGTGTAGGATTGTGTGTTAGAGAGTGAGACAGTGGGAGAGTTGATGTGTTAGTGTGTGTGTGTGTGTGTGTGTGAGCGCGCGCATGCGTGTGAGTGTGTGTATATGAAAGAATACAGAGAGAGAGAGAGAGAGAGAGAGAGAGAGAGAGAGAGAGAGAGAGAGAGAGAGAGAGAGAGAGAGAGCTGAGCAGATGCATGTCATGTAACACGCATGTTATGTAACACGCGAATCCATATGTTTGTGTATTCTCATCTGTCATATTATAAGTTAAATACCATTTGATTTTATCATGTATAATCTAAACTTATGTTCATTACTGTAGTTTGAGTGAGAGAGTGAGTGAGTGTGAATGAGAGACAGAATGAGTGAGCGTGAGAGTGAATGAGTGAGCGTGAGAGTGAATGAGTGAGCGTAAGAGTGAATGAGTGAGCGTGAGAGTGAATGAGTGAGCGTGAGAGTGATTGAGTGAGCGGGAGAGTGAATGATTGAGCGTGAGAGTGAATGAGTGAGCGAGAGAGTGAATGAGTGAGAGTGAATGAGTGAGCGGGAGAGTGAATGAGTGAGCGTGAGAGTGAATGAGTGAGCGTGAGGGTGAATGAGTGAGCGGGAGAGTGAATGAGTGAGCGTGAGAGCGAATGAGTGAGCGGGAGAGTGAATGAGTGAGAGTGTCTGTGTGTGGGAGTGAATGAGTGAGGAATGAGTGAGAGTGAATGAGTGAGCTTGAGAGTGAATGAGTGAGCGTGAGAGTGAATGAGTGAGCGGGAGAGTGAATGAGTGAGCGGGAGAGTGAATGAGTGAGCGGAAGAGTGAATGAGTGAGCGTGAGAGTGAGCGGGAGAGTAAATGATTGAGTGGGAGAGTGAATGAGTGAGCGTGAGAGTGAATGAGTGAGCGTGAGAGTGAATGAGTGAGCGTGAGACTGAATGAGTGAGTGTGAGAGTGAATGAGTTAGCGTGAGAGTGAATGAGTGAGAGTGAATGAGTGAGCGTGAGAAGGAATGAGTGAGCGTGAGAGTGAATGAGTGAGCGTGAGAGTGAATCAGTGAGCGGGATAGTGAATGATTGAGCGTGAGAGTGAATGAGTGAGCGTGAGAGTAAATGAGTGAGTGTGAGAGTGAATGAGTGAGCGGCAGAGTGAATGATTGAGCGGGACAGTGAATGAGTGAGCGTGAGAGTGAATGAGTGAGCGTGAGAGTGAATGAGTGAGAGTGAATGATTGAACGGGAGAGTGAATGAGTGAGCGGGAGAATGAATGAGTGAGCGGGAGATTGAATGAGTGAGCGGGAGAGACAGAATGAGTGATCGTGAGAGTGAATGAGTGAGCGGGAGAGTGAATGAGTGAGCGGGAAAGTAAATGAGTGAGCGGGAGAATGAATGAGTGAGCGGGAGAGTGAATGAGTGAGCGTGAGAGTGAATGAGTGAGTGTGAGAGTGAATGAGTGAGCGGGAGAGTGAATGAGTGAGCGGGAGAGTGAATGAGTGAGCGTGAGAGTGAATGAGTGAGCGTGAGAGTGAATGAGTGAGCGTGAGAGTGATTGAGTGAGCGGGAGAGTGAATGATTGAGCGTGAGAGTGAATGAGAGAGCGGGAGAGTGAATGAGTGAGAGTGAATGAGTGAGCGGGAGAGTGAATGAGTGAGCGTGAGAGTGAATGAGTGAGCGTGAGGGTGAATGAGTGAGCGGGAGAGTGAAGGAGTGAGCGTGAGAGCGAATGAGTGAGCTGGAGAGTGAATGAGTGAGAGTGTCTGTGTGTGGGAGTGAATGAGTGTGAGTGAATGAGTGAGAGTGAATGAGTGAGCGTGAGAGTGAATGAGTGAGCGTGAGAGTGAATAAGTGAGCGGGAGAGTGAATGAGTGAGCGGGAGAGTGAATGAGTGAGCGGAAGAGTGAATGAGTGAGCGTGAGAGTGAGCGGGAGAGTAATAATTGAGTGGGAGAGTGAATGAGTGAGCGTGAGAATGAATGAGTGAGCGTGAGAGTGAATGAGTGAGCGTGAGACTGAATGAGTGAGTGTGAGAGTGAATGAGTTAACGTGAGAGTGACTGAGTGAGAGTGAATGAGTGAGCGTGAGAAGGAATGAGTGAGCGTGAGAGTGAATGAGTGAGCGTGAGAGTGAATCAGTGAGCGGGATAGTGAATGATTGAGCGTGAGAGCGAATGAGTGAGCGTGAGAGTAAATGAGTGAGTGGAGAGTGAATGAGTGAGCGGCAGAGTGAATGATTGAGCGGGACAGTGAATGAGTGAGCGTGAGAGTGAATGAGTGAGCGTGAGAGTGAATGAGTGAGAGTGAATGATTGAACGGGAGAAGTGAATGAGTGAGCGGGAGAGTGAATGAGTGAGCGTGAGAGCGAATGAGTGAGCTGGAGAGTGAATGAGTGAGAGTGTCTGTGTGTGGGAGTGAATGAGTGTGAGTGAATGAGTGAGAGTGAATGAGTGAGCGTGAGAGTGAATGAGTGAGCGTGAGAGTGAATGAGTGAGCGGGAGAGTGAAATGAGTGAGCGGGAGAGTGAATGAGTGAGCGGAAGAGTGAATGAGTGAGCGGGAGAGTGAATTAGTGAGAGTGAATGAGTGAGCGGAAGAGTGAATGATTGAGCGGGAGAGTGAATGAGTGAGCGTGAGAGTGAATGAGTGAGCGTGAGAGTGAGCGTGAGAGTGATTGAGTGAGCGTGAGAGTGAATGAGTGAGAGTGAATGAGTGAGCGTGAGAAGGAATGAGTGAGCGTGAGAGTGAATGAGTGAGCGTGAGAGTGAATCAGTGAGCGGGAGAGTGAATGATTGAGCGTGAGAGTGAATGAGTGGGCGTGTGAGTAAATGAGTGAGCGTGAGAGTGAATGAGTGAGCGGCAGAGTGAATGAGTGAGAGTGAATGAGTGAGCGTGAGAGTAAATGAGTGAGAGTGAATGAGTGAGCGGGAGAGTGAATGATTGAACGGGAGAGTGAATGAGTGAGCGGGAGAGTGAATGAGTGAGCGGGAGAGTGAATGAGTGAGCGGGAGAGACAGAATGAGTGAGCGTGAGAGTGAATGAGTGAGCGGGAGAGTGAATGAGTGAGCGGGAGAGTGAATGAGTGAGCGGCAGAGTGAATGAGTGAGCGGGACAGTGAATGAGTGAGCGTGAGAGTGAATGAGTGAGCGTGAGAGTGAATGAGTGAGCGTGAGAGTGAATGAGTGAGCGGGAGAGTGAGATGAGTGAGCGGGAGAGTGAATGAGTGAGCGTGAGAGTGAATGAGTGAGCGGAGAGTGAATGAGTGAGCGTGTGGGAGTGAATGAGTGTGAGTGAATGAGTGAGAGTGAATGAGTGAGCGTGAGAGTGAATGAGTGAGCGTGAGAGTGAATGAGTGAGCGGGAGAGTGAATGAGTGAGCGGGAGAGTGAATGAGTGAGCAGGAAGAGTGAATGGGTGAGCGGGAGAGTGAATGAGTGAGCGTGAGAGTGAATGAGTGAGCGGGAGAGTGAATGAGTGAGCGGGAGAGTGAATGAGTGAGCGTGAGAGTGAATGAGTGAGCGTGAGGGTGAATGAGTGAGCGGGAGAGTGAATGAGTGAGCGTGAGAGTGAATGAGTGAGCGTGAGAGTGAATGAGTGAGCGTGAGAGCGAATGAGTGAGCTGGAGAGTGAATGAGTGAGAGTGTCTGTGTGTGGGAGTGAATGAGTGTGAGTGAATGAGTGAGAGTGAATGAGTGAGCGTGAGAGTGAATGAGTGAGCGTGAGAGTGAATAAGTGAGCTGAAGAGTGAATGAGTGAGCGGGAGAGTGAATGAGTGAGCGGAAGAGTGAATGAGTGAGCGTGAGAGTGAGCGGGAGAGTAAATGATTGAGTGGGAGATTGAATGAGTGAGCGTGAGAGTGAATGAGTGAGCGTGAGAGTGAATGAGTGAGCGTGAGAGTGTAAGTGAGCGTGAGCGTGAATGAGTTAGCGTGAGAGTGAATGAGTGAGCGTGAGAGTGAATGAGTGAGAGTGAATGATTGAACGGGAGAGTGAATGAGTGAGCGGGAGAATGAATGAGTGAGCGGGAGAGTGAATGAGTGAGCGGGAAAGTAAATGAGTGAGCGGGAGAATGAATGAGTGAGCGGGAGAGTGAATGAGTGAGCGTGAGAGTGAATGAGTGAGTGTGAGAGTGAATGAGTGAGCGGGAGAGTGAATGAGTGAGCGGGAGAGTGAATGAGTGAGCGTGAGAGTGAATGAGTGAGCGTGAGAGTGAATGAGTGAGCGTGAGAGTGAATGAGTGAGCGGGAGAGTGAATGATTGAGCGTGAGAGTGAATGAGATGAGCGGGAGAGTGAATGAGTGAGAGTGAATGAGTGAGCGGGAGAGTGAATGAGTGAGCGTGAGAGTGAATGAGTGAGCGTGAGAGGTGAATGAGTGAGCGGGAGAGTGAATGAGTGAGCGTGAGAGCGAATGAGTGAGCTGGAGAGTGAATGAGTGAGAGTGTCTGTGTGTGGGAGTGAATGAGTGTGAGTGAATGAGTGAGAGTGAATGAGTGAGCGTGAGAGTGAATGAGTGAGCGTGAGAGTGAATAAGTGAGCGGGAGAGTGAATGAGTGAGCGGGAGAGTGAATGAGTGAGCGGAAGAGTGAATGAGTGAGCGTGAGAGTGAGCGGGAGAGTAAATAATTGAGTGGGAGAGTGAATGAGTGAGCGTGAGAATGAATGAGTGAGCGTGAGAGTGAATGAGTGAGCGTGAGACTGAATGAGTGAGTGTGAGAGTGAATGAGTTAACGTGAGAGTGAATGAGTGAGAGTGAATGAGTGAGCGTGAGAAGGAATGAGTGAGCGTGAGAGTGAATGAGTGAGCGTGAGAGTGAATCAGTGAGCGGGATAGTGAATGATTGAGCGTGAGAGTGAATGAGTGAGCGTGAGAGTAAATGAGTGAGTGTGAGAGTGAATGAGTGAGCGGCAGAGTGAATGATTGAGCGGGACAGTGAATGAGTGAGCGTGAGAGTGAATGAGTGAGCGTGAGAGTGAATGAGTGAGAGTGAATGATTGAACGGGAGAATGAATGAGTGAGCGGGAGAGTGAATGAGTGAGCGTGAGAGCGAATGAGTGAGCTGGAGAGTGAATGAGTGAGAGTGTCTGTGTGTGGGAGTGAATGAGTGTGAGTGAATGAGTGAGAGTGAATGAGTGAGCGTGAGAGTGAATGAGTGAGCGTGAGAGTGAATGAGTGAGCGGGAGAGTAAATGAGTGAGCGGGAGAGTGAATGAGTGAGCGGAAGAGTGAATGAGTGAGCGGGAGAGTGAATTAGTGAGAGTGAATGAGTGAGCGGAAGAGTGAATGATTGAGCGGGAGAGTGAATGAGTGAGCGTGAGAGTGAATGAGTGAGCGTGAGAGTGAGCGTGAGAGTGATTGAGTGAGCGTGAGAGTGAATGAGTGAGAGTGAATGAGTGAGCGTGAGAAGGAATGAGTGAGCGTGAGAGTGAATGAGTGAGCGTGAGAGTGAATCAGTGAGCGGGAGAGTGAATGATTGAGCGTGAGAGTGAATGAGTGGGCGTGTGAGTAAATGAGTGAGCGTGAGAGTGAATGAGTGAGCGGCAGAGTGAATGAGTGAGAGTGAATGAGTGAGCGTGAGAGTAAATGAGTGAGAGTGAATGAGTGAGCGGGAGAGTGAATGATTGAACGGGAGAGTGAATGAGTGAGCGGGAGAGTGAATGAGTGAGCGGGAGAGTGAATGAGTGAGCGGGAGAGACAGAATGAGTGAGCGTGAGAGTGAATGAGTGAGCGGGAGAGTGAATGAGTGAGCGGGAGAGTGAATGAGTGAGCGGCAGAGTGAATGAGTGAGCGGGACAGTGAATGAATGAGCGTGTGAGTGAATGAGTGAGCGTGAGAGTGAATGAGTGAGAGTGAATGAGTGAGCTGGAGAGTGAATGATTGAACGGGAGAGTGAATGAGTGAGCGGGAGAGTGAATGAGTGAATGGGAGAGTGAATGAGTGAGCGTTAGAGACAGAATGAGTGAGCGTGAGAGTGAATGAGTGAGCGTGAGAGTAAATGAGTGAGCGGGAGAGTGAATGAGTGAACGGGAGAGTGAATGTGTGAATGGGAGAGTGAATGAGTGAGCGGGAGAGTGAATGAGTGAGCGTGAGAGTGAATGAGTGAGCGTGAGAGTGAATGAGTGAGCGTGAGAGTGAATGAGTGAGCGTGAGAGTGAATGAGTGAGCGGGAGAGTGAATGATTGAGCGTGAGAGTGAATGAGTGAGCGGGAGAGTGAATGAGTGAGAGTGAATGAGTGAGCGGGAGAGTGAATGAGTGAGCGTGAGAGTGAATGAGTGAGCGTGAGAGCGAATGAGTGAGCTGGAGAGTGAATGAGTGAGAGTGTCTGTGTGTGGGAGTGAATGAGTGTGAGTGAATGAGTGAGAGTGAATGAGTGAGCGTGAGAGTGAATGAGTGAGCGTGAGAGTGAATAAGTGAGCTGAAGAGTGAATGAGTGAGCGGGAGAGTGAATGAGTGAGCGGAAGAGTGAATGAGTGAGCGTGAGAGTGAGCGGGAGAGTAAATGATTGAGTGGGAGATTGAATGAGTGAGCGTGAGAGTGAATGAGTGAGCGTGAGAGTGAATGAGTGAGCGTGAGAGTGTAAGTGAGCGTGAGCGTGAATGAGTTAGCGTGAGAGTGAATGAGTGAGAGTGAATGAGTGAGCGTGAGAAGGAATGAGTGAGCGTGAGAGTGAATGAGTGAGCGTGAGAGTGAATCAGTGAGCGGGATAGTGAATGATTGAGCGTGAGAGTGAATGAGCGAGCGTGAGAGTAAATGAGTGAGTGTGAGAGTGAATGAGTGAGCGGCAGAGTGAATGATTGAGCGGGACAGTGAATGAGTGAGCGTGAGAGTGAATGAGTGAGCGTGAGAGTGAATGAGTGAGAGTGAATGATTGAACGGGAGAGTGAATGAGTGAGCGGGAGAATGAATGAGTGAGCGGGAGATTGAATGAGTGAGCGGGAGAGTGAATGAGTGAGCGGGAGAGACAGAATGAGTGAGCGTGAGAGTGAATGAGTGAGCGGGAGAGTGAATGAGTGAGCGGGAGAGTAAATGAGTGAGCGGGAGAATGAATGAGTGATCGGGAGAGTGAATGAGTGAGCGTGAGAGTGAATGAGTGAGCGTGAGAGTGAATGAGTGAGCGGGAGAGTGAATGAGTGAGCGGGAGAGTGAAAGAGTGAGCGTGAGAGCGAATGAGTGAGCGTGAGAGCGAATGAGTGAGCGTGAGAGTGAATGAGTGAGCGTGAGAGTGAATGAGTGAGCGGGAGAGCGAATTAGTGAGAGTGAATGAGAGAGAAAGAGAGAGAGTGTGTGTGTGTGTGCGAGCGTACGCATGCGTGTGAGTGTGTGTATATGAAAGAATACAGAGAGAGAGAGAGAGAGAGAGAGTGAGAGAGAGAGAGTGAGAGAGAGAGAGAGAGCTGAGCAGATGCATGTCATGTAACACGCATGTTATGTAACACGCGAATCCATATGTTTGTGTATTCTCATCTGTCATATTTTAAGTTAAATACCATTTGATTTTATCATGTATAATCTAAACTTATGTTCATTACTGTAGTTTGAGTGAGAGAGTGAGTGAGTGTGAATGAGAGACAGAATGAGTGAGCGTGAGAGTGAATGAGTGAGCGTAAGAGTGAATGAGTGAGCGTAGAGTGAATGAGTGAGCGTGAGAGTGAATGAGTGAGCGTGAGAGTGATTAAGTGAGCGGGAGAGTGAATGATTGAGCGTGAGAGTGAATGAGTGAGCGGGAGAGTGAATGAGTGAGAGTGAATGAGTGAGCGGGAGAGTGAATGAGTGAGCGTGAGAGTGAATGAGTGAGCGTGAGGGTGAATGAGTGAGCGGGAGAGTGAATGAGTGAGCGTGAGAGCGAATGAGTGAGCTGGAGAGTGAATGAGTGAGAGTGTCTGTGTGTGGGAGTGAATGAGTGTGAGTGAATGAGTGAGAGTGAATGAGTGAGCGTGAGAGTGAATGAGTGAGCGTGAGAGTGAATGAGTGAGCGGGAGAGTGAATGAGTGAGCGGGAGAGTGAATGAGTGAGCGGAAGAGTGAATGAGTGAGCGTGAGAGTGAGCGGGAGAGTGAATGATTGAGTGGGAGAGTGAATGAGTGAGCGTGAGAGTGAATGAGTGAGCGTGAGAGTGAATGAGTGAGCGTGAGACTGAATGAGTGAGTGTGAGAGTGAATGAGTTAGCGTGAGAGTGAATGAGTGAGAGTGAATGAGTGAGCGTGAGAAGGAATGAGTGAGCGTGAGAGTGAATGAGTGAGCGTGAGAGTGAATCAGTGAGCGGGATAGTGAATGATTGAGCGTGAGAGTGAATGAGTGAGCGTGAGAGTAAATGAGTGAGTGTGAGAGTGAATGAGTGAGCGGCAGAGTGAATGATTGAGCGGGACAGTGAATGAGTGAGCGTGAGAGTGAATGAGTGAGCGTGAGAGTGAATGAGTGAGAGTGAATGATTAAACGGGAGAGTGAATGAGTGAGCGGGAGCATGAATGAGTGAGCGGGAGATTGAATGAGTGAGCGGGAGAGTGAATGAGTGAGCGGGAGAGACAGAATGAGTGAGCGTGAGAGTGAATGAGTGAGCGGGAGAGTGAATGAGTGAGCGGGAAAGTAAATGAGTGAGCGGGAGAATGAATGAGTGAGCGGGAGAGTGAATGAGTGAGCGTGAGAGTGAATGAGTGAGCGTGAGAGTGAATGAGTGAGCGGGAGAGTGAATGAGTGAGCGTGAGAGTGAATGAGTGAGCGGGAGAGTGAATGGAGTGAGCGGGAGAGTGAATTAGTGAGAGGGGAATGAGTTGAGCGGGAGAGTGAATGAGTGAGCGGAGAGTGAATGAGTGAGCGTGAGAGTGAATGAGTGAGCGTGAGGGTGAATGAGTGAGCGGGAGAGTGAATGAGTGAGCGTGAGAGGCGAATGAGTGAGCGGGAGAGTGAATGAGTGAGCGTGAGAGCGAATGAGTGAGCTGGAGAGTGAATGAGTGAGAGTGTCTGTGTGTGGGAGTGAATGAGTGTGAGTGAATGATGAGAGTGAATGAGTGAGCGTGAGAGTGAATGAGTGAGCGTGAGAGTGAATGAGTGAGCGGGAGAGTGAATGAGTGAGCGGAGAGTGAATGAGTGAGCAGAAGAGTGAATGGTGAGCGGGAGAGTGAATTAGTGAGAGTAAATGATTGAGTGGGAGAGTGAATGAGTGAGCGTGAGAGTGAATGAGTGAGCGTGAGAGTGAATGAGTGAGCGTGAGACTGAATGAGTGAGTGTGAGAGTGAATGAGTGAGCGTGAGAGTGAATGAGTGAGAGTGAATGAGTGAGCGTGAGAAGGAATGAGTGAGCGTGAGAGTGAATGAGTGAGCGTGAGAGTGAATCAGTGAGCGGGATAGTGAATGATTGAGCGTGAGAGTGAATGAGTGAGCGTGAGAGTAAATGAGTGAGTGTGAGAGTGAATGAGTGAGCGGCAGAGTGAATGATTGAGCGGGACAGTGAATGAGTGAGCGTGAGAGTGAATGAGTGAGCGTGAGAGTGAATGAGTGAGAGTGAATGATTGAACGGGAGAGTGAATGAGTGAGCGGGAGAAGTGAATGAGTGAGCGGGAAGAGTGAATGAGTGAGCGGGAGAGTGAATGAGTGAGCGGGAGAGACAGAATGAGTGAGCGTGAGAGTGAATGAGTGAGCGGGAGAGTGAATGAGTGAGCGGGAGAGTGAATGAGTGAGCGGGAGAATGAATGATTGAGCGAGAGAGTAAATGAGTGAGCGTGAGAGCGAATGAGTGAGCGTGAGAGTGAATGAGTGAGCGGGAGAGTGAATTAGTGAGAGTGAGAGTGAATGAGAGAGAAAGAGAGAGTGTATGTGTGCGTGTGTGAGCGTACGCATGCGTGTGAGTGTGTGTATATGAAAGAATACAGAGAGAGAGAGAGAGAGAGAGAGAGAGAGAGAGAGAGAGAGAGAGTGAGAGAGAGAGAGCTGAGCAGATGCATGTCATGTAACACGCATGTTATGTAACACGCGAATCCATATGTTTGTGTATTCTCATCTGTCATATTATAAGTTAAATACCATTTGATTTTATCATGTATAATCTAAACTTATGTTCATTACTGTAGTTTGAGTGAGAGAGTGAGTGAGTGTAAATGAGAGACAGAATGAGTGAGCGTGAGAGTGAATGAGTTAGCGTGAGAGTGAATGAGTGAGCGTAAGAGTGAATGAGTGAGCGTGAGAGTGAATGAGTGAGCGGGAGAGTGAATGATTGAGCGTGAGAGTGAATGAGTGAGCGGGAGAGTGAATGAGTGAGAGTGAATGAGTGAGCGGGAGAGTGAATGAGTGAGCGTGAGAGTGAATGAGTGAGCGTGAGGGTGAATGGGTGAGCGGGAGAGTGAATGAGTGAGCGTGAGAGCGAATGAGTGAGCTGGAGAGTGAATGAGTGAGAGTGTCTGTGTGTGGGAGTGAATGAGTGTGAGTGAATGAGTGAGAGTGAATGAGTGAGTGTGAGAGTGAATGAGTGAGCGTGAGAGTGAATGAGTGAGCGGGAGAGTGAATGAGTGAGCGGAAGAGTGAATGAGTGAGCGGGAGAGTGAATTAGTGAGAGTGAATGAGTGAGCGGAAGAGTGAATGATTGAGCGGGAGAGTGAATGAGTGAGCGTGAGAGTGAATGAGTGAGAGTGAATGAGTGAGCGTGAGAGTGAATCAGTGAGCGGGAGAGTGAATGATTTAGCGTGAGAGTGAATGAGTGGGCGTGTGAGTAAATCAGTGAGCGAGAGAGTGAATGAGTGAGCGGCAGAGTGAATGAGTGAGCAGGACAGTGAATGAGTGAGCGTGAGAGTGAATGAGTGAGCGTGAGAGTGAATGAGTGAGAGTGAATGAGTGAGCGGGAGAGAGAATGATTGAAGGGGAGAGTGAATGAGTGAGCGGGAGAGTGAATGAGTGAGCGGGAGAGTGAATGAGTGAGCGGGAGAGACAGAATGAGTGAGCGTGAGAGTGAATGAGTGAGCGGGAGAGTGAATGAGTGAGCGGGAGAGTGAATGAGTGAGCGGCAGAGTGAATGAGTGAGCGGGACAATGAATGAGTGAGCGTGAGAGTGA
Organism: Cepaea nemoralis; assembly: GCA_014155875.1. NCBI lineage: Eukaryota > Metazoa > Mollusca > Gastropoda > Stylommatophora > Helicidae > Cepaea > Cepaea nemoralis. The sequence continues at coordinate 100,722 of JACEFZ010006836.1, forward strand.
ATGAGTGAGCGTGAGAGTGAATGAGTGAGAGTGAATGAGTGAGAGTGAATGAGTGAGCGGGAGAGTGAATGATTGCACGGGAGAGTGAGTGAGTGAGCGGGAGAGTGAATGAGTGACCGGGAGAGTGAACGAGTGAGCGGGAGAGACAGAATGAGTGAGCGTGAGAGTGAATGAGTGAGCGGGAGAGTGAATGAGTGAGCGTGAGAGCGAATGAGTGAGCTGGAGAGTGAATGAGTGAGAGTGTCTGTGTGTGGGAGTGAATGAGTGTGAGTGAATGAGTGAGAGTGAATGAGTGAGCGTGAGAGTGAATGAGTGAGCGTGGGAGTGAATAAGTGAGCGGGAGAGTGAATGAGTGAGTGGGAGAGTGAATGAGTGAGCGGAAGAGTGAATGAGTGAGCGTGAAAGTGAGCGGGAGAGTAAATGATTGAGTGGGAGAGTGAATGAGTGAGCGTGAGAGTGAATGAGTGAGCGTGAGAGTGAATGAGTGAGCGTGAGACTGAATGAGTGAGTGTGAGAGTGAATGAGTTAGCGTGAGAGTGAATGAGTGAGAGTGAATGAGTGAGCGTGAGAAGGAATGAGTGAGCGTGAGAGTGAATGAGTGAGCGTGAGAGTGAATCAGTGAGCGGGATAGTGAATGATTGAGCGTGAGAGTGAATGAGTGAGCGTGAGAGTAAATGAGTGAGTGTGAGAGTGAATGAGTGAGCGGCAGAGTGAATGATTGAGCGGGACAGTGAATGAGTGAGCTTGAGAGTGAATGAGTGAGCGTGAGAGTGAATGAGTGAGAGTGAATGATTGAACGGGAGAGTGAATGAGTGAGCGGGAGAATGAATGAGTGAGCGGGAGATTGAATGAGTGAGCGGGAGAGTGAATGAGTGAGCGGGAGAGACAGAATGAGTGAGCGTGAGAGTGAATGAGTGAGCGGGAGAGTGAATGAGTGAGCGGGAAAGTAAATGAGTGAGCGGGAGAATGAATGAGTGAGCGAGAGAGTGAATGAGTGAGCGTGAGAGTGAATGAGTGAGCGTAAGAGTGAATGAGTGAGCGGGAGATTGAATGAGTAAGTGGGAGAGTGAATGAGTGAGCGGGAGAGTGAATGAGTGAGCGTGAGAGTGAATGAGTGAGCGTGAGACTGATTGAGTGAGCGGGAGAGTGAATGATTGAGCGTGAGAGTGAATGAGTGAGCGGGAGAGTGAATGAGTGAGAGTGAATGAGTGAGCGGGAGAGTGAATGAGTGAGCGTGAGAGTGAATGAGTGAGCGTGAGGGTGAATGAGTGAGCGGGAGAGTGAATGAGTGAGCGTGAGAGCGAATGAGTGAGCTGGAGAGTGAATGAGTTAGAGTGTCTGTGTGTGGGAGTGAATGAGTGTGAGTGAATGAGTGAGAGTGAATGAGTGAGCGTGAGAGTGAATGAGTGAGCGTGAGAGTGAATAAGTGAGCGGGAGAGTGAATGAGTGAGCGGGAGAGTGAATGAGTGAGCGGAAGAGTGAATGAGTGAGCGTGAGAGTTAGCGGGAGAGTAAATGATTGAGTGGGAGAGTGAATGAGTGAGCGTGAGAGTGAATGAGTGAGCGTGAGAGTGAATGAGTGAGCGTGAGACGAATGAGTGAGTGTGAGAGGGAATGAGTTAGCGTGAGAGTGATGAGGAGAGTGAATGAGTGAGCGTGAGAGTGAATGAGTGAGCGGGAGAGTGAATGAGTGAGCGGGAGAGTGAATGAGTGAGCGGGAGAGTGAATGAGTGAGCGGGAGAGTGAAGGAGTGAGCGGGAGAGTGAATGAGTGAGCGGGAGAGTGAATGAGTGAGCGGGAGAGTGAATGAGTGAGCGGGAGAGTGAATGAGTGAGCGTGAGAGACTGAATGAGTGAGCGTGAGAGTGAATGAGTGAGCGGGAGAGTGAATGAGTGAGCGGGAGAGTGAAATGAGTGAGCGGGAGAAGTGAATGAGTGAGCGTGGAGAGTAATGAGTGAGCGTGAGAGTGAATGAGTGAGCGGGAGAGTGAATTAGTGAGAGTGAGAGTGAATGAGAGAGAAAGAGAGAGAGTGTGTGTGTGTGTGAGCGTACGCATGCGTGTGAGTGTGTGTATATGAAAGAATACAGAGAGAGAGAGAGAGGAGAGAGAGAGAGAGAGAGAGAGAGTGAGAGAGAGAGAGCTGAGCAGATGCATGTCATGTAACACGCATGTTATGTAACACGCGAATCCATATGTTTGTGTATTCTCATCTGTCATATTATAAGTTAAATACCATTTGATTTTATCATGTATAATCTAAACTTATGTTCATTACTGTAGTTTGAGTGAGAGAGTGAGTGAGTGTGAATGAGAGACAGAATGAGTGAGCGTGAGAGTGAATGAGTGAGCGTGAGAGTGAATGAGTGAGCGTGAGAGTGAATGAGTGAGCGGGAGAGTGAATGAGTGAGCGTGAGAGTGAATGAGTGAGCGGGAGAGTGAATGATTGATGCGTGAGAGTGAATGAGTGAGCGGGAGAGTGAATGAGTGAGAGTGAATGAGTGAGCGGGAGAGTGAATGAGTGAGCGTGAGAGTGAATGAGTGAGCGTGAGGGTGAATGAGTGAGCGGGAGAGTGAATGAGTGAGCGTGAGAGCGAATGAGTGAGCTGGAGAGTGAATGAGTGAGAGTGTCCTGTGTGTGGGAGTGAATGAGTGTGAGTGAATGAGTGAGAGTGAATGAGTGAGTGTGAGAGTGAATGAGTGAGCGTGAGAGTGAATGAGTGAGCGGGAGAGTGAATGAGTGAGCGGGAGAGTGAATGAGTGAGCGGAAGAGTGAATGAGTGAGCGGGAGAGTGAATTAGTGAGAGTGAATGAGTGAGCGGAAGAGTGAATGATTGAGCGGGAGAGTGAATGAGTGAGCGTGAGAGTGAATGAGTGAGAGTGAATGAGTGAGCGTGAGAAGGAATGTGTGAGCGTGAGAGTGAATGAGTGAGCGTGAGAGTGAATCAGTGAGCGGGAGAGTGAATGATTGAGCGTGAGAGTGAATGAGTGGGCGTGTGAGTAAATCAGTGAGCGTGAGAGTGAATGAGTGAGCGGCAGAGTGAATGAGTGAGCAGGACAGTGAATGGGTGAGCGTGAGAGTGAATGAGTGAGCGTGAGAGTGAATGAGTGAGAGTGAATGAGTGAGCGGGAGAGAGAATGATTGAAGGGGAGAGTGAATGAGTGAGCGGGAGAGTGAATGAGTGAGCGGGAGAGTGAATGAGTGAGCGGGAGAGACAGAATGAGTGAGCGTGAGAGTGAATGAGTGAGCGGGAGAGTGAATGAGTGAGCGGGAGAGTGAATGAGTGAGCGGCAGAGTGAATGAGTGAGCGGGACAATGAATGAGTGAGCGTGAGAGTGAATGAGTGAGCGTGAGAGTGAATGAGTGAGAGTGAATGAGTGAGCGGGAGAGTGAATGATTGCACGGTAGAGTGAATGAGTGAGCGGGAGAGTGAATGAGTGACCGGGAGAGTGAATGAGTGAGCGGGAGAGACAGAATGAGTGAGCGTGAGAGTGAATGAGTGAGCGGGAGAGTGAATGAGTGAGCGGGAGAGTGAATGAGTGAACGGGAGAGTGAATGAGTGAACGGGAGAGTGAATGAGTGAGCGTGAGAGTGAATGAGTGAGCGTGAGAGTGAATGAGTGAGCGTGAGAGTGAATGAGTGAGCGTGAGAGTGAATGAGTGAGCGTGAGAGTGAATGAGTGAGCGTGAGAGTGAATGATTGAGCGTGAGAGTGAATGAGTGAGCGGGAGAGTGAGTGTGTGAGAGTGAATGAGTGAGCGGGAGAGTGAATGCGTGAGCGTGAGAGTGAATGAGTGAGCGTGAGGGTGAATGAGTGAGCGGGAGAGTGAATGAGTGAGCGTGAGAGCGAATGAGTGAGCTGGAGAGTGAATGAGTGAGAGTGTCTGTGTGTGGGAGTGAATAAGTGTGAGTGAATGAGTGAGAGTGAATGAGTGAGCGTGAGAGTGAATGAGTGAGCGTGAGAGTGAATAAGTGAGCGGGAGAGTGAATGAGTGAGCGGGAGAGTGAATGAGTGAGCGGAAGAGTGAATGAGTGAGTGGGAGAGTGAATTAGTGAGAGTAAATGAGTGAGCGGGAGAGTGAATGATTGAGCGGGAGAGTGAATGAGTGAGCGTGAGAGTGAGTGAGTGAGCGTGAGAGTGAGCGTGAGAGTGATTGAGTGAGCGTGAGAGTGAATTAGTGAGAGTGAATGAGTGAGCGTGAGAAGGAATGAGTGAGCGTGAGAGTGAATGAGTGAGCGTGAGAGTGAATCACTGAGCGGGAGAGTGAATGATTGAGCGTGAGAGTGAATGAGTGGGCGTGTGAGTAAATGAGTGAGCGTGAGAGTGAATGAGTGAGCGGCAGAGTGAATGAGTGAGAGTGAATGAGTGAGCGGGAGAGTGAATGATTGAACGGGAGAGTGAATGAGTGAGCGGGAGAGTGAATGAGTGAGCGGGAGAGTGAATGAGTGAGCGGGAGAGACAGAATGAGTGAGCGTGAGAGTGAATGAGTGAGCGGGAGAGTGAAAGAGTGAGCGGGAGAGTGAATGAGTGAGCGGCAGAGTGAATGAGTGAGCGGGACAGTGAATGAGTGAGCGTGAGAGTGAATGAGTGAGCGTGAGAGTGAATGAGTGAGAGTGAATGAGTGAGCGGGAGAGTGAATGATTGAACGGGAGAGTGAATGAGTGAGCGGGAGAGTGAATGAGTGAGCGGGAGAGTGAATGAGTGAGCGGGAGAGACAGAATGAGTGAGCGTGAGAGTGAATGAGTGAGCGGGAGAGTGAATGAGTGAGCGGGAGAGTGAATGAGTGAGCGGGAGAGTGAATGAGTGAACGGGAGAGTGAATGAGTGAGCGGGAGAGTGAATGAGTGAGAGTGTGTGTGTGTGAGTGAATGAGTGAGAGTGAATGAGAGAGAGAGAGAGAGAAAGAGAGAGAGTGTGTGGTGTGTGTGTGTGTGTGTGTGTGTGTGTGTGTGTGTGTGTGGGACGCGCTGGCATCACTACTTTTACGTCACATACTTTTTATGTACACATTTTTCTCCATGTTTAGCCTTGTTTATGTTTACAACATTCATTTCACAATGTTTATTTTTCTTCCTATGTAAATGTATAATGCTCTTGATGAACGAAAGACGAGTGATTGGAAGGGCCGAATATAAGACGGGCCTGCGCGCCCAATTTGTGACCCTAATAAAGTTGATTTGATTTGATTTGATTTGTTCTCTCTAAACTTTCATGATGTTTCAAGTGTCCAAAATATTCCCTTCTCTTTGTTTTATCGTCTTTACTAGCCAACAGCTTTTAATAGTCATATCGTGTCGTGTGAATGCATTCGTTTTTATTGTGTATCCAAGATTCTACTGAAATATGCCTTTCGTGATCAAGATGGTGGTATATACATTCACTCACGCTCAGATGGCAGCCACTACAATTCTCAGAGATTGAAGGCCAAGACCAAAATTAGGAGGGTACTGATAAGAGTGTTGCTTTTTGCAGATGATGCTGCAGTTACGACCCATTCTGAGGAAGAATTGCAATGTCTACTATCTGCATTCTCCAATGCTTGTTCTAAATTTGGGTTAACAATTAACAAAAAGAAGACACAGATTATGTCATAAGGTGCACAATGGGTACCATCAATCTTTACTGACGACGCCGAAGTAGAGATGGTAGACCATTTTACATATCTAGGATCAGTGGTAAGTAGCAAATTATCCCTAAATCAGGAAATCAAAATTCGGATTGGTAAGGCAGTTACAACAATGAACAGGTTAAGAAAAAGAGTCTGGGAGAACAGGAAGCTTACTACCAAAACAAAAGTCCTTGTCTATCAAGCCTGTGTCCTTAGTACTCTTCTTTATGGCAGTGAAACCTGGACAACTTACTCACACCAATAGAAACGTTTAAACAGCTTTCATGTGCGGTGTCTGCGAAGAATTCTTGGTATTTAGTGGCAAGACAAAATCACAAACACTGAAGTATTGGAAAGATCAGGTTGTGTGACGGTTTATCCCATGCTCAGTCTTCGTAGACTTAGATGGATAGGACATCTTAGGAGGATGGATGATGGTAGAATACCAAAGGACATCTTGTTTGATGAATTACAGATGGGTAAGAGATCTCAGGGTCGTCCTCTACTACGATACAAAGATGTGTGTAAGCGGGACATGATTGATACAGGCATTGATAATGCACATTGGGAGCAAACCGCCGCTGAGCGTGTTGTATGGAGGGCGAACATCAGAAATAGAATAGAGACAAAGGAGAAAATTATTGCAGATAAGTCACACATCGAGAGTGTGAGACGTAAGATGGTGCATGATGGTGGAAATGACCACGTGTTCATTTGCACGCACTGTGATCGGACATTTACAGCACGAATTGGCCTTATCAGTCACATTCGCTACCGCCATAAGTACAAATTATTATGCCTTTTTAAAGCACAAACTATCGTGTCTCAAGACGGCAAGGTGCCAATGTATCCAAGATATTCTTAAAATCCGCGTATAACATTTATATTCAACGGAATGTATGTGCTGTTCGGCTTGTTTAGTAAGTGTCCAAGTCTCACAGACGAATGTTGCAGTCGGAAAGTTGCATACTGTTAAACATCTAAGTGTTGTAGATGTTTCTGTTCCACGCCACAATGTATTCAGTATTGTTAGTTATTGAAGGGCAAGAGATATCTGTCTTTTAATTTCTTTCAGTTTGTCACCATTATTGTTAATTAATGACCCATTATATTCGAAAAATGCAATCAATGTTTCTTACGATCATATATTTCTTTCTCCATATTAGTTGTATCT
>JACEFZ010006836.1:112500-200000 GCA_014155875.1 Cepaea nemoralis
TGTGCTCTTTCCCCACTGAGTAATTTTCATGTCTACTACAGTAGGTAACAGAAGCTCAATTGCATACGCAATTGTTCACATATGCACCAAAGCACATATGTGGAAAACATGTTTAGTCCTTGTAAGTTTGCATGAGCCATACATTATATTCAGCCAACTAAGACACAGGTTCACACACCTATTGTCCTCTTAGAAACTAGTTTATATGAACCTACCAACAGTAGAGGTACCCGTGTAATGCTGCAGAGAGAAATGGTATTCTCTTGAGCGTAATCTAGCCACCAGGCCATCACATGAACTTTGCAATTCTGGTTGCCATCACGTCCCGCCTACATATTGAGATTGAAGCATCTTTCCTTCTACTAATGTGAGAGGCTACTTATCAAAGCACCAGCTCATTCACTCCAACATTCTCAGCGTTTTACAAAGGAACTTGTACATGTTTACATCACCCATTCTAATTCAGACTGCCATATGTTAACTCGCGAGAGCAAAGGTACAGTTGATTTAAGAATGAGTCATCCTAGGCATGAAGAATGCACAAGGGGTTTGAGTTTGCGAATTTGCATGAGTGTACTATACATTCATCAAGCATACGCAACCAGTCACAACAAGGGATTGATATGCACTTGGAGTATACAGCGTGAAAGACATGTCAAGGTTGAAGAAGCAGTATCCAGAATATTGGCGCACAGAAGTTAGGTTTTCCACTTTCACATTTTATTCATAAAATACTCTTATATTCTTCTCTTTCGTTCACTAGGCATAATCACAACATTTAAATATGTTTTAATGTGGTACCTGTTATTCCAGAGAACAATATATTATAGAATCTTTTAGGGCATTTTTGTCAACACATCACAAAATAGCTACCGCTCCGGTTGGAATCTTGGCTCGAACTGCCAAATTTTAAAATGTGGCCTCGTGATTAGTGTGGGCTCATTACTTATGAGCCAATGAAAAAGCAAGCGCATACCGCTGCCTCCCCCAACTCGTTCTGGAACATTCGATCTAATAATAGCCCTTATATCTGGGATGGTCCCCGTTCAGACTTAAAGTATTTTTATGAATGTGTCGGTCTGGGAATGGGGAACTCTGATCCATCATGCTACAGTATGGATATACTGATTGTATATGCATAACAAAAATAATACATGCATGAAAGATACTTACCTTTAACAGTGCAGTTTCCACATTCACAATTTCCTCCGCGTCTTTCCTGGCTTTAGTATGGTTTTCGATTCCAAAGTGCTTCGCAGCGTTGTAGATTGTGTGTCTGTAAGTATGTCGAATGTTGTTTGTGTGTCCGTAATTATGTCGAATGATGTGTTTCCTGGACAAGCTTATATACTTGAATATATTTAACCATAACTCCGGTACGGTAACCTGGGGATACAGCAGAGAGAACTGAACAACAGCAGAACTTCAACATAAGCAGTAATAACTTCAACAGCAGTAATACTAGCAGCAGAACAGTAATACAACATTAATAACAATCAATAGTGAATACAATAGCAGTAACAGCAGAATTGAAATACAAAAACAACAACAGCAAGTGCAGAAACAATAAAAGCGAAACCATACAATGAACAACAAAATAGCAGCTGCAAAACTACAAAAGTATCGCAATCAGCAACATCAAGAGCACATCAGCAACAATAGTAGCAGCAGAACTACAACAACAGCAGCAGCAACTTCAGAAAAAAGGCCAATAACAGCAACGACAACAGCAGAACAGCTACAAGAGCATTAACATGTGGCTTTTAGGGGGTTTGAACAGCATCAGCAGGAGTAGCTTTGTAATCTTGACTGTCACCTTGCCATCTTGATAGACGATATTTTGTAAAATGGAATTAAACCTCTCCATGGTAAAGCCTGGACTGAATTTAAAGACAACGTGTTGCCCATATTTCAATAATGTAACTCATGTCAACATGATGCAGATGCTTGCAGATCTACAAATTAATGGGAAAGATCTTAAACTTGTAAAAAAAAATTTACCGGAAACAACAAGCTGCCATAAGGATTGATAATGAAGTAGGTCAATATCGGCTTATTGAAAGATGTGTGAGTCAGGTATGTGTAATGTCTCCAGATCTTTTTCCCCATGTACAGTGAATGTATATTCAGAAATGTAGAAGATACAAAAGGAATCATCATTAAGGGACGAAACATACATTAGATATGCGAACTATACAGTATTATTTGCAGACAATTAACAGAATCTGCAACATTTAGTAGATGCGGTTGTTGCACACGGTGAACAACTAGCGCTAGAATTAAATTGCACACAGATTATGGTCGTCACTAGAAAGAAGGAAATAACATAATGTAATGCATAAATAAATGGGAATCGGTATAATTATCTCGGAACAGTAATAACATCTGCTGTGAGACTATAAAAGGAATCGCCTTGTCGAAGTTAGCCTTTTGCAAGATTGAAAACATACTTATCAATACAAAAATGTCATGTGCAATGAGAAAAAGAGTGCTGAACTGCTACATAGAACCTGTACATTTTTGTGTGGATATGAAGCGTGGACAATGAGCAGACAAGCTTAAAAACAAATGATGGCTGTGGAAATGTGGTTTCTGAGGAAAATGAAAAGAATACCATGGAGGGACATAATACCAATGTCCGAGTCCAACAAGAAAGAAATGAAAACCGTAAACTGATTAGAGAAATTATACGTAGACAGTCAATATTTTTTGTGCTACGGTATGAGAAGAAATAACATGGTGAACTTGGTGATAACTGGCAAGATCGGGGGGGGGGGGGGGGGGGGGGGGGGGGGGGGGGCAAATAGAACAAGGGGAACAATGGAAACATGACCGCCCACGCTTATCGGCATGGCACATGATGAATGAATGTATTCCCCATACAGCATGATCCCTCTCTAGGCCTGCCTAGTTTACTCCAGAGGAAAGGTAACACCAATACATCTGGAACAAGACAAGTTGCAGCAGCTGCCGTATCAGCCAAATAATGCTCTAACTGTCCGCTTGTCGGAGCTTCATTTCTTGACCAGTTTCCGGCCACGAATTAGGGCCAGTCTGCAGTCTTGAATGTCGAAGTTCTAAATCAGTTCATGACTTTAGCAGCGTGTGGCATGCGATTTTAACGCCTGATCACAGAGACCTTTACACCCATTCTTCTAATAGATATCTGGGTCATTCTCTCTCACATCTCTCTCATCGCTCTCTTCTATCTTTCTCTGTCATCTCTCCGTCATCTCTCTAATCTCTCTTTTCTCTCGCACCTCTATCATCACCCTCATCTCTCGCTCATCTCTCTTTTGGCTGTCCCTCATTACTAGGTCTCTCTCATCTCTCCCTCATCACTAGGCCTCTCTCATCTCTCCCTCATCTCATCTCACTGTTATCCATCCATGTCTCTCTCAATTCTCTCTCTCTCTCTCTCTTTCTCTCTCGCTCTCTCTCATCTCATCTTTCTCCTATCTTTCTCACGCCCCCTCTTCCATTTCTCTCTCGCTCTCTCTCTCTCTCTCTCTCTCTCTCTCTCTCTCTCTCTCTCTCTCTCTCTCTCTCTCTCTCTCTCTCTCATCTCATCTTTCTCCTATCTTTCTCACGCCTCCTCTTCCATTTCTCTCTCAATCTCGTCCAACTCTCTCAATATCCCATCCCTCACTTCCTCTCCCATCTCTTCCATCTATCTCTCCCCCTTTCTTCCATCTTCTTCTTCTCTCTTTTATCTCACTCACTTTCACATCTCTCGTCCATCTCTCTCACTCCCCCCATATATCTCACTCCCTCTTCCATCTCCAATCGCTCGCCCCCATCAATCTCTCACACTCCCCAATCTCTCTAACTCCCTCTCCCATCTCTCCCCCTCTCTTCCATCTCTCTCACTCCCTCTCCCGTCTCCCATCTCTCTCCCTCTCCCATCACTCTCACTCCCCTCCCATATCTCTCCTTCCCTCATTCCCGTATCGATGTTTAAAACTCACCGACAGATAACGTTGACTTGGTTTGTATTTTACTATACGTGCATCCGGATGTGAAGACACCGCTAGTGTAAACAATGGATGCACCCCAAGTTGAATCGCTTTGAACAGAAATGTTTCCAAATCAAATCCGTCTGCCGTGCAATTGTCACACGTAAGTGGCCATCGTCCGAAGGTTGCATTCACCACATTGACAATATCGGTATCGTGTATAGTACCTTTCGCTATTGGAATAAATCACGAATAGTCAACGATACGAAGAGCTTTGTTTAAAAAAAAAAAGTTTTGCATATCCTTTACAGGACATCGCTGTCAACACCAGCATCTTTCAGCTGTATGTTGATTTCTTGGCAAGATTACGCTCAGTAGTTTGCCATTGCTTTCTAAGCGGCCGGCTCTTACTCCCTCAAGTCACGAACGCGTGTCGAACCGCTTCCAATTCTAGCCTCGCTGCGACACCCTGCGTGGATAAACGGGATTACGGAGAATGTGGTGTAACCCCTCAGCCAGAGAGACCGGCCTCGAAGCGCTTTATAGAGAAGAAATATGCACAAACGTCGTTTGTTTGGCATCTTCTAGGATATTGTAAATATATATATATATATATATATATATATATATATATATATATATATATATATATATATATATATATATATATATATATACACACACCAAAAGATCCGGCCCGGCTTCGCCCAGTCCATGGCGGGGATCTATCTATCTATCTATCTATCTATCTATCTATCTATCTATCTATCTATCTATCTATCTATCTATCTATCTATCTATCTATCTGTCTGTCTGTCTGTCTGTCTGTCTGTCTGTCTGTCTGTCTGTCTGTCTGTCTGTCTGTCTGTCTGTCTGTCTGTCTGTCTGTCTGTCTGTCTGTCTGTCTGTCTGTCTGTCTGTCTGTCTGTCTGTCTGTCTGTCTGTCCGTCTGTCTGTCTGTCTGTCTGTCTGTCTGTCTGTCTATCTATCTATCTATCTATCTATCTATCATCTATCTATCTATCTATCTATCTATCTATCTATCTATCTGTCTGTCTGTCTGTCTGTCTGTCTGTCTGTCTGTCTGTCTGTCTGTCTGTCTGTCTGTCTGTCTGTCTAACTATCTATCTATCTATCTATCTATCTGTCTGCCATTCAGTTGTGGAACAATCTTCCACAAGAAATCAAAGACACCACCAATCATTATACATACAGTCTCAGCCTGTTTGAAAACTACCTCAGGACAGACTACATGCCCCCTTAAAAAAAAATAAAACAGCAACAAAGACAATTATCTCGAATGAACCTAGAAAAAAAAAAAAAATGTCTCATATGTATGGTACGCTACACCCACCTTGGGTATTCATGATGCCCATGTTAAACATTGCCTCAACGAGTCATGTATTATTGATTATTTGTTATTTGTATGTATATATATATATATATATATTATATATATATATATATATATATATATATATATATATATATATATAAATAGTATATATATAGTGTATATATTTTGTATATATTTATTCATGTATTTTAATGCTTATTGTTCTTTTGTTGTCAAAGAATTGCTTTATAAGAGATGTTGAATGAAAGAATGTATGACAGGAAATAGAGAAGAAGGGCAGAATGTCAGACGGGCCTGCGTGCCCAATTCTCGACCCTTGGAAAATAAAGATTTACTTACTTACTCTATGCATATGTTAAACATTGCCTCAACGATTCATGTATTATTGATTATTTTTCATGCGTTTTAATGCTTATTGTTCTTTTGTTGTCAAAGAATTGCTTCATAAGAGATGTTGAATGAAAGAATGTATGACAGGAAATATAAACTTGTGCAGAATGTCAGAAGGGACTGCGTGCACAATTTTTAACACTTTGAAAATGAAGATTTTCGTTCTATCTATCTATCTATCTATCTATCTATCTATCTATCTATCTATCTATCTATCTATCTATCTATCTATCTATCTATCTATCTATCTATCTATCTATCTATCTATCTATCTATCTATCTATCTATCTATCTATCTATCTATCTATCTATCTATCTATCTATCTATCTATCTATCTATCTATCTATCTATCTATCTATCTATCTATCTATCTATCTATCTATCTATCTATCTATCTATCTATCTATCTATCTATCTATCTATCTATCTATCTATCTATCTATCTATCTATCTATCTATCTATCTATCTAACTATCTATCTATCTATCTATCTATCTATCTAAATATCTAAATATCTATCTATCTATCTATCTATTTATCTGTCTGTCTATCTATCTATCTATCTATCTATCTATCTATCTATCTATCTATCTATCTATCTATCTATCTATCTATCTATCTATCTATCTATCTATCTATCTATCTATCTGTCTGTCTGTCTGTCTGTCTGTCTATCTATCTATCTATCTATCTATCTATCTATCTATCTATCTATCTATCTATCTGTCTGTCTGTCTGTCTGTCTGTCTGTCTGTCTGTCTGTCTGTCCAAAAACTGTAGTCGTTTGAATTCGAATGGCATATCTGTTGGAATCATTGGGGTGCGAGGCAACAATACATCTTTTTATTTATATTTCACACTTAAAATTGTAGCTTCGATGATATTGTTCAGAGTTAGAACATTTTCATGTATAGAAAATAGATCCATTATTTTTACGAAAACTTTGAAGTTGCTAAAGTTTTTATCACTTTGCACGACTGGTGAATAGAGTATATGTTCGGCCCTTTCTCGATCTCGTTGCGGGAAATATGGGTTCGAAAATGTTCACGTATCTAAAATAGATCCATTATTTTTACGAAAACTTTGAAGATGCCTTAAAGTATTTATCACCTTTTTTTTTATAACGCATGCCTGTAGATAACTGTAGATAAACATTTTATAAAACTTTGAGAAAAATACAACAATTATTTAAATTACATAATATAACAATGCTACTAACAATAATGTCCCTTGATATAACTTTTCTTAAGTTAAATCCCCTTGCAATATTTTATTTAATGTTAATTTATTACGTAAATAACTGTTTGTAAACTAACACACTATACCCGTTGGCTACCCTGGAATGAGAAGAATATCTGTAGAAAATTTCATCTCAATCGGATTCAAGCCAACGAACACAAGCAAGCAAGCAAGCATCTCAATCGGATTGACCGTTCGCGAACGCATAAAGGACACACACACACACAAAGACACAAACATTCTCTTTTATATATATAGATATAAGTATAGGTATGTATACGTCTATCAGTAAGTCTATAGTAAGTTTATATACTTTGTATAGTTATATATATATATAGAGTTAGAGTGTCTATATATATATATATATATATATATATTTATATATATATATATATATATATATATATATATATAGAGAGAGAGAGAGAGAGAGAGAGAGAGAGAGGGAGAGACCCATATGTTTTTAGACCTATCGTCGGTCGGTGTCCAATGTGGTCAGAATCCAGCCGGCCGTCTTTACTTCCCAAAACATTCTTGGTATACATTTGAGGCTGGATCGACCTGGCAGATAAGCTCCAGCTGCGGCCCAGATGTTAACACTTCTTATTGAACTGAATAGTGATTCTGCTCCTCCTGTTCCTTTCCTCCTCCTGTTCCTCTTCTCCTGGTCCTCTCCTCCCCCTGTTCCTCTCCTCCCCCTGTTCCTCTCCTCCTCCTGTTCCTCTTCTCCTGGTCCTCTCCTCCCCTGTTCCTCTCCTCCTCCTGTTCCTCTCCTCCCCTGTTCCTCTCCTCCCTGTGTTCCTCTCCTCCCCTGTTCCTCTCCTCCCCCTGTTCCTTCCCTCCTTCTGTTCTTCTCCTCCATCTGTTATTCTCCTCCTCCTGTGCCTCTCCTCCTCCTGTTCCTCTCCTACCCCTGTTCTCCTCCTCCTGTTCCTCTCCTTCCGCTGTTCTTCTCTTCCCCTGTTCCTCTCCTCCTCCTGTCCTCTCCTCCATGTGTTCCTCTACTCCTCATAGAACGAATCCTTCACATCATCAGAGGAATCGAGTGTCGGTGCATATGCTGTAATAATGTTGGCAAAACCACAAGAGGTTGCCAAGCGCAGGGATAATAGTCTTTCATTTCCTCCTGCTAGAATTTCAATCATTCCCAGTAGCGAATTCTTCACTGCAAAGCCCACACCGTGTTGCCTTTTTTTCTGCCTGCCCTCTGCCCTTCCAAAAAAAGGTGCAATTGTTTTCCCTGAGTGACCCTTCCTCAACGAGGCGAGTCTCCTGCAGGCCAGCAATATCAATGTTAAGACGATTGAGTTCGGCATCAATCACAGCCGTTTTCTCACATCGTTAATATTGGTCAAGTCAGTGGAAAATCCTGGACACATGGTTCTCACGTTCCAGGTTGCAAGCTGTAGCTTTCTATTTTTTTTTCTTTTTATTAGTACCTTATATATATATATATATATGCCGGTCTTCCTGGTCGAGGTGTTAGCAGCTTTCTCCGTAATCCCGAATACTCTCGTGGTTGACGTGAGCGCACGAGAACTGGAAGCGGTTCGAGTCGCGCCAGTGACTTATGAGAGTATGGAGCCGGTCGCTCAGAAAGTCATGGACTGCTGATGAGCGTAATCTAGCCTAGGAATCAACATACAGCTGAAAGATGCTGATGTTGACAGCAATATCCTGAAACAGGATAGAAACGCGAAATATATATGTATATATCATTGGCACCTTGCCGTCTTGACAGACGATAGTTTGTGCTTTAAAAAGGAAATATAACTTTTACTTATGGCGGTGGCGAATGTGACTGATAAGGCCAATTCACGCTATAAATGTGACCAGCTAAGACCAGGGATGGAGTTAATGCCTCTCCATAGCACAAAGCCTGGGCTAAAATATAGAGATCATGCGTTGCCCATGCAGCATGATCCCTCTCTCGGCCTGCCTAGTTCACTCCAGAGGAAAGGTCACACCTCTACATCTGGAAAAAGACAAGCTGCAGAAGCTGCCAGATCAGCAAAGCAATGCTCTTACTGTCCACCTGTTGGAGCTTCAATCCTAGACCAGCCGCCAACCAAGGCTTAGGGCCTGGTCTGCCCTGCCATAACATTTTGTCTTTAGGTTGCATTTCCTCGTACCAGGGTAAGGCTTGTACCCTCCCAATTTCGCTCTTCCCCCCGAAGCCGTTGGCACAATATGCGGTGTCGGGTTTGGTAAGCGCCGCCCAACGTTCGGCGCTAACAGTTAGCAGGTAGTACCGTCTACTGTTATACGGTAGCTCAGTCATATCTGACTAAGACCTGACACCAATATATATATATATATATATATATATATATATATATATATATATATATATATATATATATATATATATATATATATATATATGGGTGTGTATGTATGTCACAAGTCATTAAGTAACAGAAATATTATTATAAACAGCTTGATAGAGTATGGTCTACAGAAAATCTTATTTCAAGACACAAATTTGCTCTTAGCCAATGCCCCAATGAAGGGGTGATGAAGATGGAGCAGTTAACAATGCGCAATATATATTACAAAATGGCTGCCCCACTGTCGACTTGCACCGTGAAAGAGCAAAAAGGTGTCGCTTGTCAGAAGGCGTGGAACCCTGTGAAATCTACAGACGAACGGTCGTTCAATATGTAGACATTTGACTGAGTCATTAAAGATGAATGGGTAGAACGGAATTTGTAATCGTGTAGTAGGAGATGCAGGAATCCGCTGGGAAAGTCAACGTGGCCATGTTTTGGGACATCAAGGGTCATATAATGGGGTATTTAAGCCGCTTCATTGAGAGTATGGTACACTAAGAGCAATGCTAACGATTGACTGATACAGGACACGAAGATGAACACCACTTGCCGTAACGAACACAGGATTGATACATGTTTTTGGCTTTCTTCACTGCCGTCAGATCTGTAGGCTCTGGTCCTCTGGCAAGCATTTCTAAAGTGAGGTCACACAAAAGGCATACGGTTAATTAAATCCATGACACGGTCGCGTTGGTTACAACAAAAGGATTTCACATTTACTACAGTTAATAAAATTAATGCCAGTCTCCGTGACGAAAGTGTTACGGACAAGGTACGTAATCGCGTATATCCGAGTTCGAAACACAGCTGCGTTATACACATGCGCAGTAGACCGCGCTAATTGGTGTTGCGTTGTTGTCTTTGCCAGTCGTTCATATAACAATGGCAAACTATTGAACGTAAGCTTGCCAAGAGATCACAGCGGCATAAATGCTGGTGTTTACTGCGATGTCCTGTAAAAAAGGATATTCAAAGGAAAATATAAACAAAAATAATACAATTGATGTCACAGTAGCGTTGAATACAACAGAAGGATTGCACATTCTCATCTCATCTCATCACATCTCATCATGCTCATCGTGTACCTTGCGTTGTCGAGGTGAAGTAGAAACAGCGGGAGAGTGCCCCCTTCATGTATCGATATTCCCATGGACTATGTTATTCCCTGCGTTCATCGTTTACGATGTCGGCCTCTTCCTCTGTTTCCATCTGATCAGTTCATCATTGCTTGTTGAGGTATACTGTTAGTTGTTAAGCTACTTGCATGACCAAACCATTTGACTTGCTGCCTTCTAATAAAATGATTGCACATATACTACGGTTAATTACATTGATGGCGCAGTCCCGTTGGTTACAACACAAGGGTATATATATATATATATATATATATATATATATATATATATATATATATATATATATATATATATATATATATATGTGTGTGTGTAGTAACAATGATGAGTGAAATGAGAGTCTAGATTTTGTGACCATATTTTGAGGAGAATTACACTTGAAAATTTAGTGGCAGCTGGCAAGCATGATGAGAAAAGAGCAAGAGAAAGACAAAGGGGAAACAATGGAATGCATGGGTGCTAGAAGATGAGGTATTAATCAACAAGCACGAAGATGTGCTCGGTCATGGTAGACACATTTGACATGAGGATGCAAGAGACTGGGAATCTTTACGGCGCACCATGGTGAGCGACGGTTCTATAAAAGGGCCTCTATATGATTAATAGCATGTTAATAGAGTAGTAAATCGGACATGTAATCTCTTCCGAGTGTAAATCCCAACGCCAGGTAAAAATCTAGAAGAGCCGGCATGAAGACGTTACACCCCAAGTAAAAGATCACAAGTGGGAAACTACACGCAAAAGATTATTTATAGCGTGGGTCATTCTGGAATAGACACATTTGTATTCTCGCGGGGATTACAGAGTTCATGTACATTTCTGAGATTGTGTTTGTGTGATCTATGGAAAGAGTCTACATCCCAAACCAAGATGTCGTGGCCGATTAGCGTGATTCTTTAGAAAACAGTCATAATATTTTGTTTCTGTTTTTGCCATGACGATAATATGTAAGTTGCCCCTATATGACATTGATACAATGACATATATTTGATATAATGACACGTGAATCAGTTTCATTTCATTAAAATGTCGAGAAAACATTCCCCCCCCCCCCCCCCCCCCCCACAAAATCCGCATATCTGCAATGATTACATGACATTAAGCTTACTTCTGACCGATACAAATGGATGTTCGCTTGTATAAGTACGCCACATCCTGGAACATAAAACTGTGTAACTTAACAATGGATACATTGTTTACACTGTGAATGTATTATGGAGAGAGCTGTAGACGATAGACAAGATATTACGGCTTGCTATGGTCTGATTTAGAGCGTTTGTTCTTGATAAAGATGCTAAGAAGAAGAGGACGAAGAAGAAGAAGAAGAAGAAGAATAAGAAGAAGAAGAAGAAGAAGAAGAAATACTGCATACAACTATAAGAACGAGACAAACACATTATTTTGGTCATGTGATGAGAAGAGGGGCATTGGATAACATTGTGACAACTGGAAAAAATCAATTGGAAAAGAAGCAGAGGCAGGCAAAGAGAAATGATGCTGGATGGACTAAGACGGGGCTTGGTGGAATATCATCAACAAAGTTGATGTAGAACACCGAAGACCTAGATCTGTTGGGAGATATGAACGACTCCGCCAGCCGGCAGGGCACATGATGATGCTGGTGATACAGTGATTTCAGTCTCAGAAATAATATGCCAATAACTGGATACTGATTTCTTACACCTACTGAGAGCCTATGTAATCGATATATCGTCACATGTGGGACGTGTTTGTGGAAATAATAAGCTACTTTCTCCTTGCTGCTTCATCTGATCTCTTTACGAAATCATAATGCCCGATCAATGTGCACTAATTAGTTATGTATTCTTCAAAGATGTAGCAATCAGTACCTTCATTTTTGTTTTCTGTTTTGACTATTTTAGATTTACAAGAAACGTTTTCAATCAGTAGTTTTGATGTGCTTTCTGTAATCACGAGCCTAAACAAATAGTTTCTGAGTGATCGACGCTCATACCATTGCTAACAATCAACACAAGGCAATATGCTTCCAAATTGATTGCAGTGTATGCGATTGCGAATCGCATTTGTGAACTAATAACTCAATAATTTTACGTTTATACACACATAAGTAGGGTATTATTAATTGATTAGTTTATAAATTCTATCTGAAGGCTTTTGTTCAAATCCAGAAAACTTTAGTATCAAATATTGTTTTCTGTTATCACACAAAATTTTGCCAAACTATGCCATATAAGTACGTCGCAATCACGGAGGTTATTATTAACAAGAACGACAGCATGCAGACAGACTGTTTAAAACAATGGTTCTCAACCTTTTTCGGCCCATACACCCTTACACCATATGTTCAGAATGTCATCCCCCACGTATTTCCTCCCTAGAAAATTGGCACCAGAATATAAACACCAACAGTATATGTGGAACTGTGTTTATTGATTTCAGGAAAGCATTTGACATGATAGACCATTTTATTTTAATTTAAAAAAAAAAAAAAAAAAAAAAAAAAACTTGAGACAATGAAAATTGGCCTTAATTTAGTCACTCTAATAACAGCTTTTCTTTCAAACAGAAGGCAAGTAGTATCACACAATAAATCTCTGTCTCAATCCACTACCTTCAGTATTGGAGTACCGCAAGGCTCTATTCTAGGCCCTCTATTATTTGCCATATATATTAACGATCTACCTATGCATCTTTCGTCGTCCTGCGATCTATTTGCAGACGACTGTACAGTGTATAAAACGCTGAAAACTGTAATTTGCTGGAGTCGTCTTTGCAGCAAGAATTACATAATGTAGTTATGTGGAGCTATGCAAACCGTATGCAAATTAACATCACTAAAACAAAATCAATGTTATTAACAAGCAGACAAAGACTTCAGACTCTAAATTCACACACATCACTTCATCTTCACATCGATAACATGCCAGTAGAAAGTGTAATTGAGCACAAAACATTAGGCCTAATCATTGATAGAAACCTAACCTTAAATTCCCACATTCAAGCGCTCATTAAACAAACAGCGAAAAAAGTCTACCAATTCGCCATAATTAAACTTTTCCTAGATGAGGACACGAGGAAAATATTCTAAACTTCTCACATACAGATACATGTTGACTACTGCTCTACAATCTGGGACGGTTGTTCTAATTCACGCAACCAAGCGACTTAACTCACTCCAGAAACGGGCCATGAGTTTAATTTATAGCAAACATTTATCTGACAATCCTAGCCTGCATAAACGCCTTAAGTTACTACCACTCCGCAAACGCCTGCTTTCCAATAAGGCCAAATTAATTCACAAAATCCTATATTGGAATGCCTCAAATTGCATTTGGCCATTGTTTAAATACAATGCTAAGCACAGTAAACGATTAAATATATTACACATTCCGAAGCCTAGGATTGACTTATACGAAACAAGCTCAGCTGTGGAACAATCTTCCACAAGAAATCAAAGACATCACCAGTCCCTATACATACAATCGCAATTTATTCGAATAATATCTCAGAATGGATTACCTTTTCCCCTAATAATAGAAATAATAATAATAATAACAAAACCCTAGTATAACAGCCAGTCCCCTTTTGGTAGACCAGTATATTCCAAATAGATAATAATAAGTGTCCCACCATTGTCTAATATTACTGAGTCGTGTAGTATTGATGTTCTCATTTTGCCCATGCCTTTATAATACATATCTTTTATATTGTTGCTGTTCTCTGTTAGCTGTGAATAATGTATGAATGAAATAATGTATGAAAGAAAGTAATAGAAAGGTAGAATCGTAGACGAGCCTGCGTGCCCGATTCTTAAAACTTTGAAAATAAACTTTGTTTGTTCGTTCGTTCGTTCCCTATAACCTCCTCCCCCCCCCCCCTTTTTTTTTAAACACAGTATACGTAAAAATTGAAGCTAAATTTAATAACACATACTAGAACAAGTCTAGAAGTCTACATAAAAAGTGATTTGTTTGTCTCAATCAATCAATCAATCATGTGCCATGCCGGAAAGCGTGGGCGGTCATGACTCGCCATTTCAATCGATCACCAGATTCGTGGATCAGCTCAGTGTTCCTGTCTCGTCCATGCCATGTGGCCAAGCCATCCAAGTATTTTCCTCTTGGTCTTCCTCTTTGTCTGTTCCCTTCGATCTTGCCAGTTGTCACTAAGTTCTCCAGTCCATTTCTTTCTCATAACATATCAAAAAAATGTTGACTGTCTACGTCTAATTTCTCTAATCAATCTACGATTTTCATTTCTCTCCTGTAGTACTTGGTCATTTGTTTTTCTATCTGTCCATGGTATTCTTTGCATTTTCCTCAGAAACCACATTTCTGCAGCCATCATATGTTTTTCAGCTTGACTGCACATTGTCCAAGTTTTACATCTATACAAAAGTACAGGCTCTATGTATCCCCTCAACACTGCAGCCTACCACGCATGTCGTAAGAGGCGACTAAGGAGGCTTGATGGTTCCGTCGCCCTGCTACTGAGTGAGTGCGTGGCGCGACACTGTGAGCTGTGAGTTTCGTGTGAAATGCTTTTGAATCTGCCCAAGGTCTTTTGGAACGTGATTGCATGTTCGGAGCGATGGCAGATGGCTATGTCCCAGAGTTGACCGGTTTTTGCCTTATGCAGAAATGCGTGGCTGCTGGGCTTCTGGTTGACTGCCACTGCCATTGACGATGAACTGTATTTCGTGGACTGTGTGGGTGAACATCTAGGAAACATCCAGATGGGAAAATGACTGCCGATTCCATCAGAAATGAACTGGGTGCTTTGTGGGGGACTATTGTGTTGACATTCTGGTGGCGGCATTATGCACAGTGTATCTGTGCGGGCTGTTATTTGTCGAGACTCCTGTCTTTTCCACTTTTCACATTGGGCAGTGGGAGCGTTTTGTGTGATATTCACTGGCACAGGAATGGAGCATAATGGGGACGACCCGTTGCTGTGAAGTTGGAACTGCGACTAACTAACTAACTAACTAACTCTTTTTCTCGTTTCAATTGACATCTTGTTATTGGTCAGAATGTTTTTCATCTTGCTAAAGGCTACTTTCGCAATGGCGATTCTTGTTCTAATCGCTTCAAGGCATCTGCCATCAGATGTTATGACTGTTCCTAGATAATTGAACCGATTCACTTGTTGAAGAATATTCCCAATTACTTGTATATTACATTGTGGTACTTCATTCTTCCTAGTGACGACCATAACCTGTGTCTTCTTACAATTTAATTCCAACCCCAGCTGCTCACTGTGGACTACAACCGCGTCTACTAATTGTTGCAGACCCTGTGCATTGTCTGCAATCAATACTGTATCATCTACATATCTAATGTTATTTATGTTTCGTCCTCCAATGCTGATTCCATTTATGTCTTCTACATTTCTGTAAATATTTTCACTGTATAGGGAAAAAAGATCTGGAGCCATTACACATCCCTGTGTTTGTTGGTCTACTTACGTTATAAAACGAATTTTGGAAGGGCTATAAGTACATAACCGTAAAGTATTAAGGGAAAAAGAATATCAAATAATCGGTTCTCGTTTTAACGCGATCTTGAAATAATCTTAATTTCCCTCCACCCCCTGGAAGCCCTGAAATGCCCCCCCCCCCCCCTGAAGGTGGGGAAGTCACCATCGGTTGATAACCACTGGTTTAAAGCATACTAACTTCTCATTAATAATGCAACATGTGAAGCAGCGATTGTAATGATATCAATGAACACTGCATTACTATTGGTCAAATAAAACGTCCTTTCATATATTTACATTACTGTACAGTGCGATCTACCTGACTCCCAAACATTTCATATAAGCAGTTTTGCTGTTACTTGATGTTTTAGTTGTAACCGACATTTTAGTTACAAAACAAATGTAAACCATATTTTGAAAATACAATATATATATTCCATTAATGCTGTGCCAGATGAACATCAAGGTTTAGAATCTAGTCGACATACCGATCCTTGAAACGTGTCTCTGTATGTTGGTATATACCACCTTACTTTTCAATACACATGTCGAGATTTAACGGACTCACAGAGCCTGCTTAACCCACATTTGTCAACGTCTTGCCAGCCGCAGATTCACATATAAACATCACCTCCACAAGTTAACATGTCAAAACACGGCGTGTGAATAGAAACAAAACAATTACGTTTCAGGTGGCAGGAATTGATTTTCAATCCAACCGCCGCAGGCATACTGGTAGAAGTTATGACAAGGATCTGTGCTCTCATCCAGTGACGTAATCATTTCATGAGCTGCAGAAATAACCACATTACATAAACTTATATATACCATATAAATATACTTACGTCCGCAAAACTACATAAATAAATAGCATATTCAATCATATACTATCAAATTCAAACTTGGACAGTATCCAAATCACTTACTCAAACTCAACACCTGCTAGATGATATGCCTGGGAAAAGTTGCCCATTTAACTATCCGAGGCCGAGGAAGAAATGAAGTTACAGAGACAGTGGGATCAACACATTATGCCACGTGTATTGAAAGGCAGGAGATTAAACGGTTCGGCCATCTCGTTAGTATGCACCACATCAACCATCAACACTGGCCCTACATTAAAGTAGATCTGATACGAGAGCAAGTGGACGCCTGAAAAGAAAATGGATTGACCACATCAAAGACACTGTACAAGCACACGGAATGGCATTATCCAGTAGCACACATCGGGCGCGGGGACTTCAACTATTCCTTCCCTCAACGCTTGACGCAAAAGTGGAAGATGATGACGCTGAGATGATGTTGAAATAAACTGACACATTCTTTGTTAGGCCATTATACGAGTCTCTATCTTTGGAAGTCTCTGCACCTCCTGGTAGGATATTACAGCACGATACGGCAGAAGTGGCCAGGGCCCTATGGGATCGGGTGTATAGTGAAAAAAAGGGGGCCGGGAGGCCTGTAATGTAGGCTCATATTTCAGGTGTTTTTGACCTGATACATTGTACTGATCTTTTTTGTCGTTTCCTGTTGACTTGGTTATGCCATTTACATATTTTGTTTGTTACTTCGTAACAGATTATCATAATTTTGAACATAAAAGGAATAATTAACCCTTAAGTTGTATCAATAAACAAAAACTCAGAGAAGCAAAATCTTGCACGACTTGTCTTGTCGCGTCGCTTAAGAGTTAAATTCACATCAACATATTCCCTTAGTGAACCTAAACACAGAAACCACACATTGCACAGTTTATTTCCTTGTATATATCATGTGCATAATGCAAAGTTATATATCAAGGGAAGTGAATACATGAATAAAACTTTATCTGGGACACTTACAATACACAGTCACAGCTAGTTTTCGACTGTGGAGCATTTATTTTTCTCACGATTATCTGAAATATACAACGAAATCTTTCTGTTCGCACAAAACTGGCGGGAGCCGCCTAATTGCAAAGTCCTCACTATATTTGAGTAATAGTTTATCGTTCGCCGTAGACTTATTCCATCATGTGCCATGCCGGTAAGCGTGGGCGGTCAAGACTCACCATTTCACTCGATCATCAGAGTCGTGAATCAGCTCAATGTTCCTGTCTCGACCCTGCCACGTGGTCAATTCATCCAGGTATTTACTTCTCTGTCTTCCCCTTGTTCTCGTCCCCTCTGTTTTGCCAGTTGTCACCAAGTTCTCCAATTTATTTCTTCTCATAACATGTCCACAAAATGTTGATTTTCTATCATTCGTCGTAGACTTATTCCATCATGTGCCATACCGTTAAGCGTGGGCAGGTAAGACTCACCATTTCACTCGAACACCAGAGTCGTGAATCAGCTCAGTGTTATTTTCTCGACCCTGCGACGTGGTCAACCCATCCAAGTATTTACTTCTCTGTCTTCCCCTTGTTCTCTTCCCCTTAGTCTTGCCAGTTGTCACCAAGTTCTCCAATTTATTTCATTTCCACAAAATTTTCACTGTCCACGTCTAATTTCTCTATTCAATTTGCAGTTTTCATTTGTTTCTTTTAGTACTTGGTCATTGGTTTTTCTGCCTGTCCATGGTATTATTTGTATTTTCCTCTGAAACCACATTTCACAGCCATCAGATTAGACGAAAAATAAATGAACAGAAAGAAACCCTGCCCACGGGTAGATAGAGCCTCTTACTTTGGGTGGAATCTGTCTACAGAAAAAAATCCTACCCACGGATAGATAGAGCTTCTTACCTGGAGTGTAATCTGTCTACAGAAAGAAAACCTGACACAAATGGTTCCTAAGTCGGACACACTGACGTTTGAGGTGCATAACCAGGTATGTCTAGTTTAGTTTAGTCGTTGGATCAACATCGCGGCACACGGTTTAACCCATAAGTGCTCCGTTTTCCTCCTAACTCAAACCTGAGTCTGGAGAAACTCAGCTCAATGCACGAACTCCGTTGCATCGGCGAGCATCCTGAAATACTTGGGTAGATTTTTAACTCGAAATTTTGCCCGGGCAGCGCCGTTAGGCTGCTCTTTTTCGATTTCCAACTGCCAAGGGAATTTTTACGTGCGCAACAATACACACGGGCGTCCGATCTCACTACCTAGAGACCAGGGGAAATTTTATTACTGGAAGTCCAGGTGGATTTTTTAAATACATCCCGGTCCTCACCGGGGCCTGAACCAGGGTCCAGCACTCGAGGCGGACACCATACCTCGAGACCACTCAGCCCCCCCCCCATAACCAGGTATGACTCTCTACCCTCTAAAGAGGAAAGAAGAAGAGGACGTATATGGGCCATTATTTCCCCCACCCTCACTCACATCTAGGAAAGTTCATGAATGATGGCTCTGGCAGGAATGGCTACACGTGTGGAAGTCTCTGACTTTCAGAAACGTGTGTGGATCTATGGTCGAGGGCATGAGTTGTGCGCGATAACAAGAGAAGGGATGTGCTAGGTCCAAAACCACGCGTCATTGGGAGAGTAGAGATGGATAGAAGCGATATAACGCAAGTAATGAATGCGAGACGGACACATACAGGCTAATCTTTCAATTAGTGTTGTAAATCTCAATGTTGGTAGAGTATTTCAACGAAATTAAAACTAGCACCGATCTTGGAATATTCAGTGAGTCTCCGTGGCGAAGTGGTCGAATCCGTCTACCTCGCGGTCTGAAGGTTGTGAGTTCGATTCCGAGCTAAGTCATTCGATTCTCCAGTACTTTTGTTCTCGGCGAATCCTGGGGGTCGTCGCTGGAGCTACGGAGTTCTGTTAATTCGCTTTGTGTGTAGAAGTGATATGTTCAACAAGTATAACCAGAATTGCAAAAGAACAATGGATCGGGGACAGATTTAAGTCAACTAGGAAGTAATAATCCCAAATACTGGTCTCCCATTCTTTAGTACGAGTGGAAGTCAATAAGGAAGTCACAAATAGCTGTATATAATTAACTAAATAAGATAACAACTTGAAACCAGTTTATTTTTATACATACATTGTCCCCTTATTTCTCAACATAATTTCCACAAATATTGATGCACTTATCCCATCGTTTTATCAGTCCTCCCAAACCCGCTGCATAGAATTGCGTGCTCTGTTTTCTAAACCACGTTTTCACTTCACATTCAACCTCGGCGTCTTTCGCAAAATATCTCCCGCCAAGGTGGGTTTTCAGTGTTTATGCTGAAAAATGTTTGTCCCGTAAAGCGGTGCATGTTTTGTTTTTTAATTCGCATATCCTTTACAGGACATCGCTGTCAACAGCAGCATCTTTCAGCTGTATGTTGATTTCTTGGCAAGATTACGCTCAGTAGTTTGCCATTGCTTTCTGAGCGGCCGGCTCAGTTATCCCGCAAGTCAACAGCGGGAGTAGAACCGCTTCCAGTTCTCGCCCGCTACGAGACTCTGCGTGATAAACGGGATTACGGAGAAAGTGGTGTAACCCCTCGGCCAGAGAGATTGATTCATTGATTTATTGATTTAGGAACCGACATCACAGCATTCGGGACATTCCCATAAGCGCTCCGTCCCATCCCCAGCAGCCAGCGAAGAGTTCCAACACTAATAGTTCCAGTAGCAATCTGATTATATGTCCGTCTCGCCTTTCCTCTGAGCGTCGAGCGTCGGCCAGATCCCCTCGTCACACCTCGCTGTCTCATTCTTACCAGACTATGGTGATCCATCTGCTCCTCCGAGATGTACACGTGCTCCCACAAGGCCGCAATCACGTCTGCCTTGTCATGCATCAATACTCCACCAAGTTTTGCCGAGCCTGCCAATCTGTCCGCCTGTTCATTCCCCAGCACACGGCATGCCCAGGAGAAAAGATCCAGGTGATGCTTGCTCCGAAGCGAAGCAAGCCACTCTGCATGAAGCTTGCCTGTTCTCACCTTTCTCAGCATGCTTTCTGAGTCAGTTACAATCACAATGTGTGCATGCATCGTGTTTTCTATCCAGCGGAAAGCTGCACTGACCGCCTCCACCTCCATTCTTAAGCTAGATGTAGTGTCATCATACGCCAGGCTCTCTTGCACCAAACGCCGACCATTAGTTTTTGCCAAGAACCCCCAGGCACTTCTCCTACCTCTCAACACTGACCCATCCGTGTAGACAATCACATCACCCGGGCGAGAATTTTCCTGAATTAGTTGCTGAATTTCCACTTCCGTGGCCCCTGCTGGCCACTCCCTGCACTCCCGGCTCAATGTTATTACAACTCTGCACAAGTCTGACTGCACGGCTGGCACTGTGACCCACTTCTCTCCTCACCTGATGTTCTCCAAGGGGCACACCTATCTGATTGTATCCTCCGCCTGAGCCATCCATGATTTCCCTCTTATCAGTCTCTGACCCTTAACTACGTCCAGCGCCTCATGCAACTGGTGATCTGTGTCTGCAGCTACTCTGAGGTATGCCTTCGCTTGCATCACCTTTTGCCTACCAGCAACCAAGGATGTAACGCATACACACTACTGGAGTGACTCTGGTGCATCCCAGAATGACCCGCATCGCTTCATTCTGTATGCGCTCTAATATTATCAGCTGACTCTTTGAGACAGTGAGCAGTCCTAGTCCATAATCAATCACTGAGAGGATCAAGTGCTGGTATAGTGTGAAAAGCATTCTCTGCTCTGTGTCCATTGCAGCCATAGTTTTAAGTGCATTGAGTCCCTTTTGAGATCTTGTCACAACCGTCTCCACATGGTCCTTGAAGGACAGACTCCTGTCAAATGTGATTCCCAGATACTTCAGTTTGTTCTCTCTGTTGACGCTTCTACCATCTATCGAGAGGCTTGGGGTATCATCTCTCACAATCCTGTTATCCAGAGAGCACCACAACACCCCCCGCCTTTTCCGGGTTGATGACAGCACTCATTTCAGTGCACCAGTCAATCACTTTGTCTACTGTCACCAGTAGCTCCTGGGTGTTTGATCCCTATTTCTCCCCTGCCTGTATGCAAGAATATCATCTGCAAATGTTAGAATCCTTCGAACCCCTGGTGCTTCTAGGTATGCAATCTTGCTCGTATACACATTATACGCCCAGACGGAGAGCAACCTGACGAGAATGCAGGACGGCTGCTATCCAGTTCACCAACCATTGATTGACCCCCTTCTCCATAAGTGCGGTCATCAAAATATCATAGCGAACTCTATTGTACGCATCCTCGAGATCAAGCGCTGCTGCCATCGTTTCCTGTCTACTCTGGAACCCCTCATAAACGTCACAGGCAAAGGTGGCTGCATTTGACCAGGTATCTTTTCCTGGCCTGTAGCTCCCCAGGCCTCTTGGAAGAAGCTTCCCCCTTTCCAAAAAATCCTGCAGCTTAACAGCGACTATCTTCTCTAAAACCTTCCCAAATGTATTTTGAAGGGTGATGATCCTAAAGCCGCCAAGCTTTGAATGATCCTTGTATGGTTTTGGGAGAGGGATGAGATAGCTATGCAGCCAATCCTGCGGTACTTACACTGTCCTAATGCTCTGATTAAAGCAGAGGCCATCTCCTTCAGGTCTACATCACATTAAATTGCTCCGCAAATATTATTACAGAGCAAAAGAACGACCAGTACATCTGGTAGCTCTAAATGTTGTTCAGAAAGTAGGGAGGAGGAAGAACCCTCTTAGCTTTCCATACCCACCTCTGACTGGATCCTCACTAAACTTATCTGGAGAAAACGCCAGGTCATACCAAAGTACCAAGCCAGCCCCGGAGTCGAAAGAAGTCTAATAGATCCTTCTCTAGAGGGGAACAATTGGTTCAGATATAATCTGGTGAGAATGCATAGTCGATCTAGGCTCATCCACCCTAAAAGTTCGCTGAGCCGTACTTTTCTCTAGGGACGGCATATGTGACGGGATGAGTCTAGATCACTATGCAAACACCATCACTACTGCGTTAGAGGAATTACTATTTGCATTCTGGATTCAGTAGGCAGCTAAATTACTAATAATGACGTCATATTGGCGACGCAGACATTTGCTGCACTAAAACTACACACTGTACTATTGGGGACAGCACATATTTTCACGTCATCAAATTATGTCACAAGGGAAATCCCCTGTTTTACTACCCTTATCATTAATACCAAGTATATGGCCGTCACTCCCTAGCAACGGTAAAACAGCGATATACTAATAGTACAGCTGCACCGGAAATTGTGACTAACCACTTCCGTTCGGTTCACAATGACTATAGCTGCTGTGCCAAGCAGACCTTACATGAAGTGGGCTGCCAAATCCAACTCCATCTTTGGTAGATTATACCAAAACCTATCTTAAGTGCTGCAATAAGACTGGGGGTGAGTGTAGTAACATAATAATTATGATTCTTGTAAGAAGTGTGTACACATTTATATTCTGATATTGGGAAAACCCAAAACTTTCCCGACCATGTATATTTATGAAACGTGGTAGTTGAAAGGGGAGACATTGAGAGAAAACATGTGAGGCCTAGATATATTTATAGATAAAATATATATAGATATAATGTATGAACCTTACTGATTATTTTCATATGCATTTTGTGAATGTATTTACATGTATATTTTGTTGAAAATATGATAACATGATTTTGCCATGTGGGCAGAAGTAGAAGAGACATGTGGAACATGATTCTCACATGCCAGCAATATTACTAGGCGATATATATTCAAACATAAATTTGCTTACCCCTGATCCACCGCCATGCCGAACTACATGACACTGACGGTCATAAGTTCAAAGCAAATCCCATGTGGTGAGGAATCAGAATTTTGGGGAGTAAATAACTCAACAAGGGATAACTGAGACCTCCTAAAGCCCAATGCCTGGAATATCTCAGCCCCCTTGCTTGCCTGCTGGCCTTCTTCTTATCTTTTAGCTCGTATATTCTGTGGGGTATACCTCACGACTTCATGGCGACACTTGATTGCTTTATGCCTAATGACTGATGTGGGATTAGGTTGAATTATTGTTGGCCCTTCCTTAGCTATCTAGGGAAACATCCTGGCTGCCCAGGACTTCCTCACCATGGTGTTAAGGAATACACCAGTAATTATTGCAGATGAGTCACTTCAAGTTTTACAACCATGTACATTTTGTAATGTTTTTTTCAAACAAAGATTTGTCTACATGTTCTATTCCAATGGACCATGTGGTCTTAGAATGTGTCCACTTCTGGACCCTTTTTCACCTTGTATCATCATGTCATACAAGGTATAGCCAAGCTGATAAGAACTATTGGCCTTTGCTTTTGATACAGAATAGCAGAGAGGAATTGTTTTATTCCTGTTCTGCATCTGACACATACACAACAGACACACAACACCAACACTCAGACACATTGTTATTGTCAAGACACTAAGGAGTCTGCAACTGTTTGTTTGATTTAAGGAGCCTCGCTGCTGATACTGCTGACACCTAACCGGTCCGGTTACCGAAACTTTGAGCCACCAACTAGTGGAGACGGAACCTGGAATCCGGAGGAGCATCGTACACCTGTCGAATGCCAGGGTCGACTCCAAGACATAATACAACCGAAAGCCAGCACTATTCCTAACAGAGATCAGATTGTCTCAGGTGACTCTGTGTCTACATGTGTTCTGAGTGTGTCACTGTCTGGATGGTGTGAATGATGATATGCGATCTGTCTAAGCATCAGAAAACTATTTTAATTTTGTACCTGTAACATAATTGTAACTGTCATAGTTCACCACTTGAACGACAATTTTCATTATCTCTTTTACTATTAAAGAGTATTATTGTTTTTTACTTGTACCCACGTACTCCCTTCGTGATCATTTGAACGCAAGGCGTGCGCGTGAGTGCGTGAAAGTATTTAAAACAGGGGGCTTCATTAAATGACGAAGGATCACCGACAGATAAACTAGACATTCGTGTTAGGTCTTCCTACATACACGAGTGTTCTTCACCTTCTGCCTTTGTCTACCAAGTGAATCCCAGTCTCTTCTATCGGGACCATCCCTTTAGACATTCTTATAACGAGCCATAATTTCTAGAGACTGTCGGCAAACTCTTGGATAGGGATTTCTGTCTATTTCAATAGAAATACCCTAACGGTCGGTGACAGGGAAGGGGCAGGGGATGTTCCTCAGGAGTCCATACGCCTGGCGCCGCCCCGCCCGCATACCAGACGTTCCACGTTCTCGACCAACTCACCCGTGGCCATTCAGTCCTCGGCACATCGGTCCACCTTAAACTTAGGGGTTTATAATCGGAGTTTTCCATCTCCTAGATTGGCCGCTTTATTAGCTAACGGGCCCAATCTACCCGGGGGCAAGAGATTTCAGCGCCTCACTCCTTGCAAACACAGTATATACATTTATACAGGGAACAAAACCAATGTAATAAAACATCTATTAAATTGTATGTACATAGTGAAAGTCACCACACCATGGAAACCTAAATCTCGTCACCAAAGGAAGCAGTGACAACAACAGTTGTCAAAGACTTAAGAGGAATCTCTGAGCTCTGAGAGAGCTAAAATAGAGCTTAGTTAGAGGGCAAGTGACGTAATAGGACAGGAGACCAGACAGGAGAGACACCAACGCTATAAATAGCTATAACAGGACACACTTGTGTCAACAAGGAGGGCAACCAGTGCAGATGAGCTGGTGTTACCCAAGAACCGGGGAAACCCAGTTCACGAGGTAAGGACCAAGTAACTGTGGTCAACACAGCCCAGTGCCCAGCACGTAAACCAACTAGTGCACGCTGAGCTAAATTGCTCGTGGCTGAACACGCCACGCTCAGGAGCTCAGACAGAGACCGGGACGGCGTAGGAATCAGACGTGTATCCGCTAGGGATACTTTGTAGTTGTGAAGGACAGTACAATAGTTATAATAGTCTAGCTTAGCTTCAGTAGTTATAATATTTATATCATCTTCTCATTCCATCTTATCGTCATCACATTCTAAGATGTTTAATACCGTTGTGGTATTCCGCTCGTGGAGCTATTGTATGATCTGCTCCGAATAAAAATGTATCCTTTTGCAAACGAGACGAGTTGTCACTTTCGTTTAGTGCAAAAGAAGGGAATCCTTGTATGCCTGTCGCAAGTGGGTTGCTGACAGGCAGGATACCATTTGGTGTCAGAAGTCCCTGAACCACCGCTCACTAGCAATAGGATACCATTTGGTGTCAGAAGTCCCTGAACCACCGCTCACTACCATTAGGCACCATTTGGCTCACTACTAGTTGGTAGGATACCGTTTGGTATCAGAAGCTTCTTGAACTACCGCTCACTACCAATTAGCAATAAGATACCATTTGTTAGGATACCATTGCTGTTTTTGAACCACCACTCATTACCATTAGCCAAGATACCACGTTATCATTTCTCGTGGGGCTTGAACCACCGCTAAAGTTGTGCCATTTAATTGAACTTAGCAGTGATAAAAATAGCAATGTATTATTTGATTGCAAGTATCATTAGCATACTATTGTGAAAAGTACCATGTAATTTACCATTTTCGGAAATTCTACGGAATATCAGTGATATATTATCTAGGTAAATTATTTGAATGAAAATGTGTGAAACATAAACTGATTGTGTACGAATTGAAAGGTTAATCATCATGTGTTTGATACTATCAGAATGTCAACATCTATCACAATCACGTTAGTATTTGTGCAAAAACAATTTTTTTTTACGCACAACAATAGGAGATTAGAGGTTAAGCTAGAGTCATACAGCGCAGCCCAGTCAGAGACGATAGAAAGTGAAGACAAGACGACATTGACATTCATTGACGTTCATTTAGACTATCATACAATCATATCATCTACATTAATCATTATCATTTATGCCACATTTGAACTTTGCCATTCGTTGAAACGCTAATATCTCAATTAACCACAGGTATGACACAGTACATGCATGTTGCTAAAATTTTGATGTTCTAATAAACAGAAGCATCAGTTATAAAAGCAAGGCAAACAGGCGTTTGTACGAAAGACAGCGGCTGAACATCCCGAGGGCCGTATTTTGCTACAAGATTAGATGAGTTTATTTTTCACTAATTTTGATATGCACCCTTAACTACGCACTCTTTTTTCAGAAAATCTTGTAAATATTTAACACACGAGAACTGTGAAATTGTATTTGGAAAATATATTGCTATCAATTGTCTGATAACATAAAGCCTCATAATGGCATCATTAAATGACTTCATCCAGGCTGGTAAAGTACTAGAATATACTGGAGAAAAACTAGAAAATGGGCAAACGAAAGATACAGAGAAGAGACAGAGAGAAAAGCTGCTCTAGAGAGAGACCAAAGGGCATTGGAAAGGCAACATCAAAAGGAGATGAAGGAGTTAGAAGAAACCACCAGGCAAAAGCAATTAGATTTAGACCAATCCACTAAACAGAAGGAATTGGAAATAAAACAGAAGGAATTGGAAATAAGACAGAAGCAGATAGAGATGGACGATGCCACTAAACAGAAGCAGATAGACATGAACAATGCCACCAAGCACAAACAAATAGAGGTGGAGTCACAAACAAAGTTAAAGATGAAAGAAATGGAGATTGACTCTAACACCCAGATAGCCTCTACTAAATTGAAAAGTCAGGAAGAACAAAATAAATTCTCCAAATATAAAGGGGTGATCAAGCCCTACAGTCAAGGCGATTCAATATCAGCTTGGACGGAGAATGTAGAATTTCAACTGAGAACTCAGAAAATACCATTAGATGATTGGGCAATGATCTACATGAGAAACCTCAGTGGGGAGCCATTAAAGGTCATAGAATCAATACCATCAGAACTAAGAAGTAACTATCAGTACATCCATGATAGAATTATGCAGCATTTTCTACTCGATGCTCCTGGATATCGGATCCAGTACTCACAGATAAAGCCAAAGCCAACTGAAACGTTCTTAGATTATGTTTCAAACGTTCAGAGTATATTCAATAAATGGCTTAAGGCAGCGAAAGTAGGTAAGAACTTTGATAAATTACAGGACTTGATGGTGATGAATAAAGTCATATCCACCGTTCCTACTCCCTTTGCTAAGTTCCTTCAACAAGCAGACATTGAATCTATCGAACAACTCGAAAAACGAGGTTCTGCTTATTTTTCCTCCAACAGGGACGTATTTAAAACATCGGTACATGATACTGAGATTACTGCCTTTGTCAAAAACATACCAAGCAGGTCTTACAAGCAAAAAGAGTATCAAAATAAAAATAAACCATATCAGAAGCCACCACAGTGTGGATACTGCAAATTGTTCCATCCGAAGTACTCCATTTGTGATAAGAGCCCCTCTTATCCTGCTCATCTAGAAATGATGATAAAAAAGCAGCAAGACAAACGAAACTCTTATAAACGTGCTGTTAAATGCTTCTTTTGTTCAAGCTATGGCTATTATAGTTCTAAGTGTTTGGGCAGGCAAAGAATGAAGGCAAACAATGCCTTGCTCATCGATACGTCATCTGACAATGATAGTGTGGTTGACTCTGAACTTGAAAATGTATTACCAACTAGTGAGTGTGAGAGTGTGAGTGCAGCTACTGATATATTAGACTTTAATAAGTGTGACACGTGTCACCAGTTTCATACGGACGGCAAACTGAAATGTGGGCACTTGGTACCATGTTCCAACGAAGATGCCAATGCAGCTTTAGCCTCCAGAGGCAATTTAAAGTTCCACGATGCACTGGTCAACGAACAACCATGCCAATGTTTACTTGATAGCGGAAGCACTCTACTTGGGGTCAAAAGAGACCTAGTAAAGCCAGAAGATTATACGGGTGAGTTTGTCAAATGCCGCACTTTCTCTGGAAACATAGAGAAATACCCGCTGGCAAAAGTACGCATAAACACTCCCGTTCCTTGCCGGCACATTTACGTGCGCGATCCCTGAAAAATCCCTGTACTGATTTGATTTTGGGTGCTTGCCATCATTAAAACAGTGTACTGATGAAGAAATATTAGCCTGGAAACAAACAAACACGGCTAATGCTGTAACGAGGTCAGATACTGAAACACATTACACTGACCTACAAAACGAAATGTTACAGTTGTTAACACCCACCGGTGCTAGTAACAGTGCTACTGGACAAGAATTCATCGAGGCACAACGCAACGATCAAACTACCGCACCTTATTTTAAATTGTTAGGTGAGCGAGCGAAAGTTACTAAAAATGCATCTTGGTATTTTAAAGTACATAACGGAATTCTCATGCGTTATTATACAACAAATAACCATGAAATTCAGCAGACGGTGTTACCTGTAAAACACTGACAAAATGTGCTGAACATTGAGTAGACTTTCTCGTATTGAAATACCTGAAATAGGAGAAGAGAGCGACCTTACATCACCAAAAACATTGACACTGTAATTACTTAGTGCCCTATGTGGTGATTCTGAACACTAAAGTGCGTTATCATCGCCAGTCGCTTACATCTATGTAATATAAACTTTGTCGACATTAGTGGAATGAACAGACGCATTTGTGAATTGTCTACACCACTACCACTTAGATAACCCTTGAGTGGATCGAAATTTGAGACTTGAACCTACACCAACCAGTAGCATACCTTTAGTATGAACATTAACCAGGACAAGAGCATAAATCAGACTTTGTCTACCTGAACGTTGTTTTCGAGGACATTCTACAGAGGACACGGCTCGAACATCACACCTGGATGTAATTTAGTTAGTGTAGTTAGTTAAAATTGATTTGTGATATGTATATAATATGTTTTTATAAACAGTCGCGTGTAACTTCGTATTTTGTAGAAATATTAGAATTATTTATTTAGATTTACCATATAACTTTATTTAGGACATTTCAGAGTTATAATTTACCTATAGTTAGTTAAGAACCTAGTTAAGTTAACATCGACATCATATTACTTTAATTTATCACCATTTAAACTTATTTAGTTAGATAAGTTAGTTAAAACATCACTTACAAATTAACACCATCATTTAATAATTTATATCATTTTAGGCATTAAAACACTTTAAGATAAATAACCCATTTTTCTTAAATTAAATTAATTAGTTAGATTATTTCCCTTAGATAAATTTAGAACAGTGCACCAACTCATAATAGATTAGTTAGATCAGTCTTCACAATAGGATTGGTAGCGAACAATCCGTTTCAATCATGTATATTTGTGTATATAATTGACAAGTGCATAAAGACGGCACAGTCATGTGGCTTGAATACGCATGTAAATTCAGCCAGACCATTTAATGTATATAATTTTGGTTCATCCATGCATTATTTTTTGAACCATATTGTAATGACGACCCAATATTTTAAAACCACTTTTGAATGAAAGGTGAACGAGAGATGTGTGAATGATAGAGAGAGGAGAACGAAAGATGCGTGAATGATAGAGAGAGAATGAATTAAATTAGGAGAGTGAGAGAGATATTGCGGTATTTTTTCACCGCTAAAAACGACTTGTTTTAATTTGTCTGTGTCAATCTGTGTAACCAATGTGTTGTCATTTTTATAAGTATGTAGTCGCCATACTTTAGTGAGAAACATAGGGAACATATTTTGAGCATCTTAAAACGGCACTGTAGACATAAATTAGCATAACACACTCAGTTGTGGCTGCAGTAAACCGCTTTACGGCGCTCGAAATAATACACACACGTAAATTAGAAACGCATACACATGTTAGTAAGTTAAGTACATTGTAGTTTATTAGAGAACACACAACCAACCAGAAAAACAAACATATAAACTTGCATACACCATTGCCTTCAAAGAACCATAACTATTTCAACAGGGGACACAATAATATCTCTAAAAAATACCTTGATGTAACACTTAAATATTCTTTCACAAGCGGAAGCTAAAAGGTGAAGAGTTGCACATAGGACACGTATACGAGTTGGGGCAATTATTATATGAGAGCATGAACATTTTATTGTCCATGTTTTGCACTCTTAATAGAGGCAAGTTGTTGGGATTGTTAAATTTGGACAATCTGAGGACAGGCCTTATGGCATAGGATCCGGACCATACAATTCTCAGAAATATAATGACAGTTTAGAGCCAACTGTACTAGTGTAATGAGCTACTCAATTAGCCAAGTGGAGTAATACAAGAGTATGACGAAGGAGAGGAGAGATCTTGTCCTATCCCCATAAGAGGAGTAGAAAACTCATGAAGTCTTTGACAAAATTAGACAGCCAATTTTTGTAAGATTACTTGTGTTACCCCCACAACTTAAAAGTTTGTAACACAACAGGGGAGGAAGGAGAGCCTGTCAAAGACTTAAGAGGAAGCTATGAGCTCTGAGAGAGCTAAAATAGAGCTTAGTAGAGGGACAGGTGACGTAATAGGACAGGAGA
This sequence comes from Cepaea nemoralis, assembly GCA_014155875.1. NCBI lineage: Eukaryota > Metazoa > Mollusca > Gastropoda > Stylommatophora > Helicidae > Cepaea > Cepaea nemoralis. Next base: position 143,687 of record JACEFZ010006836.1, read on the forward strand.
CCAGACAGGAGAGACACCAACGCTATAAATAGCTATAACGGGACACACTTGTTTCTACAAGGAGGGCAACCAGTGCAGATGAGCTGGTGTTACCCTAGAACCGGGGAAACCCAGTTCACGAGGTAAGGACCAAGTAACTGTGGTCAACACAGCCCAGTGCCCAGCACGTAAACCAACTATCGCACGCTGAGCTGAATTGCTCGTGGCTGAACACGCCACGCTCAGCGAGCTCAGACAGAGACCGAGACGGCGTAGGAATCAGACGTGTATTCCGCTAGGGATACTTTGTAGTTGTGAAGGACAGTACAATAGTTATAATAGTCTAGCTTAGCTTCAGTGGTTATAATATTTATATCATCCTCTCATTCCATCTTATTGTCATCACATTCTAAGATGTTTAATACCGTTGTGGTATTCCGCTCGTGGAGCTATTGTATGATCTGCTCCGAATAAAAATGAATCCTTTTGCAAACGAGACGAGTTGTCACTTTCGTTTAGTGCAAAAGAAGGGAATTCTTGTATGCCTGTCGCAAGTAGGTTGCTGACAACAGTAGTCTGATAATCAGTACACTAAACTATATACGTTGAGCTCTGCAGTACGACATGTGACCAAAATACACACTGACAATCAGGCCAATCCACATGACTTCTGTCGTATGTCAATAGATGAGGTGGGATTTATGAATTAGCCTTGTGTTTTTATTAAGCCACATATTCTAGTCACAGAATGTTAACTTGGGATATTTCATCACTAGTTAAACAAAGTTAGCTAAACAAGTTAACCCAGTGAATTGTGAAATAAGATAAACCAAACTATGATTCTACCTTAGACAAGAACACAAACACAAAGCAAACAAATGTTACACTTATTCATGAAAACCCGGGACAGCTCAGTCGGCATCATTGTTTCCCTGTCAGACTGTGGCTGTAACAGTTGCCAAAGTGCATGTAATAGACCAGTGTGACAATATTATTTTGTGTGTGCTTCTTCAGTTGTGCTTGCTTGTGTTCGGTGGCTTGAGCTCCAACGCGAAGTCCTGTATGTCGGATGAAGGCATTCTGTTGTCCAACATCAGTGTGATGTCATACAGGACCTGAGGTCTGTGTGACTATCCGTTGTCTCATGTCTGGCTTATTGGTGTGCAGACTGGTGGTTCCTCACCATACAAGCAGACACTCTCCGACTTTGGAGAAATCGCTGATCCTACTGACTTTAGCCAGGACCCCAAAGGGACCTGTTGCCCAGGACGCTCGACGAGGACGCGTCAATAGGTCTTGGCCAGTATATAACCCGGCCCTGGTGCCTTGGAAACACCTCTGCAAAGCAGTGCATAGCTGGGTAGAAAACGTTACGAGGTCGAGTCAATAAGTAAGTCACACAGTTCTGTGGGGTGGAAGGTAAATGAAAACAAAGCACGAAGTTCTGTACAGCGGGTTTGGGAGGACTGATAAAACGAAGGGATAAGTGCATCAATGTTGGTGGAAATTATGTTAAGAAATAAAGGGACAATGTATGTATAACAATAAACTGGTTTTAAGTCGTCATCATATTTAGTTATTTTTCTACAACCCCCAAAACTGCTCCCCCTTCCTCTGGTAGTTTAGCATGAAGAGAAATACTAAAGTCTGATCTGCAATTGTTTGTTCAAAGGCATTCAGAAGAATTATTGTAAATACTATCTCTCGTCCTTGACTATGTAGGCATACAGAGAAATAGTCCTAAATACTTGTCTACAGTCTTTTATAGTTTGAGACATACAGAGAAATATAAGTTGAATTGCTGAAGAGAATATTCTCATGGTAATTGATAGATAGACACATTCCTAGGGACTGGTAAAAGTAAATGTTAAGAATGCTGTGTGAGAAGACAAAAGCAACAAAAGGGAATTTGATACATATGAAGGAATATCGATAAAGAGACACACATATAACACATAGGCACACATTGTAAAACAATGAAAACCCTCAATCCAAACCTGAGTGTTGGTAATAAAGATGAAGAAATGGTTGCTCATTTACCTTAATCACTGTGAGTCAGTTGAGTGACAGACCAATTGGATATGATGATAATGATCATCAATACGCAAAGTTGGCATCTACACAAAGTTTAAATCCATACAATGTTGACATCTACACAAAACGATTTAAGGAAACACCATAGATTTTCAAGGAGATTAAAGCACACATTGAAGGACAAGTAACTCACCCAGAGAAATGCACTCTTCGGTCATACAAACATCGTCTGTGGAGTAAAATTGTTTACATGGCTGATTCGTTCAGATTGATAGATTGTGTAACTGAGAAATCGGGACATTTCTCTCACACATAAGAAGAATCAAGCATACATAACAAAAATTAATACTTTCACTACTGACATTAATAATAATAATAATAATAATAATAATAATAATAATAATAATAATAATAATAATAATAATAAAATCACACTTCATATTTAAACTTAAATAGTTTGCGTCAGTTAATACTTTCTGAATTGTTAACTTAATGTTTCTACTTTCCGAATTGTTAACTTAATGTTCCTACGCTCTGAATTGTTAACTTATTATCACTACTTTCTGAATTTTTAACTTAATGTTGCTACTTTCTATAATGTTAACTAAACGTTCCTATTTTCTGAATTGTTAACTTAATGTTGCCCAGACACTCCTACATCGTCAGATATGGTCTAACGTAAACGCCCTGGACAGAAGATCTAGCCGATGAGTTACATTTGAAGTGTTCAAAGTAAACATTCACAAACGCTGGCTGGGTTGTCAAGGGTGAGAGGGAGCAGCAAAACGGAACTGAGAGTTAACACTTCCAGTCTGTCAGCGATTTTACAACCAGCCGTTAATTGTGTGTCTATAATTCTAGGCGGAGAGATAGCGCAGCTGGTGCTTCATTTTTAATTCAAACAAACCGCATAGTTATGTTTAGCACTGACCTAGAAATGGTGGGATCGTTGATTTTCAGAATAGGGATATTGGGATTCACTTCGTGGTCGACAAGTCAGTAGATAATTTTGCCAAGTGCGTTTTGTGCTTCTTGAGTGTTTTCATCGTGTCTTCATAATGAATTTCGTTGACCTGTCAACTTTGACTTTTGTCCATAACAAGAATAGTAGCGTATCTTTTCTGCAACATCATGGCATCTTACATTCTACGAGACTCTGTGGCAACAATCATGTAACGATACTATCGCTGAACTGATGGAGATGTAGTAATTCAGAACATCGGCTGGGCATCCCGATCAGCCAAGGTACATGGCTTCAAGGTTCGCGCCTGCCTTACAGACATATAATTCTTCTTTCGAACGCATGTGGAGAACGGAAAAGGAGAGAAACAAGCGGCAGAAGCGGACACATAGACATCTTTTAATTTCCTACATGTGCGAGTTCATGTGGCGTCGACGCATTAAATGTGCTGGTCTCGACGTTTTCAACGCCAATCTGGCTGACATTGTTGCATTCTGGTCACCGCAATAATCGTCTGGGTCGCCTAAAATATAAATCAACAGAACTGCTCTTTTCAATGCCCCCAAAATATCCCAGTTAGCATTCCTCGATTGAACAGAGATTTTCACGTCACGCAAATGACCCTACCCCATACACAAATAGCACATTATATCAACACACCATTACACCCACTATGGAATAACTCAGATCTCACATGATTTCCCGAGAACTCTCGGGATGCCTTTGTTTGAGGTGAATTAAAAATGAAGTACCGTTAAGCCAAATAAACAGCCATGTTCTCTACTTACTTAGGAGGTTATCCCGAACAAGTTGCTTCATAACCCCATGTCTGTGCCATTAAAATTTGTTTAAAGACAAGAGGACCAATTTCATTGCACCGAGAGTTATCCCATATGACACTGTCTCTTTCCGAAGAGCAGGATTTTCAAATTGTCCCAAATCGACAAATAATAAAATGGGTACCAAGAATAATTTGGTAATTACAAGCGGCCGATGGGATGTTGGCCGCATCACCCACCCATTGCTGACTGGTTTATGAAAAGTTGGATCTAGCAGTGTATTAACGAGGCCTTTTGTGGCCAATAATAGATGCTGTAACATATAACGTGTAATGTGAGAAAGGAGGAGTCTGGCAACTACTTTTAGAACGAAGGGTGCTGTCTATCCTTTTACATGAGCAGACTTTAGTGCGTGCATCAAATAAATTATCGTGTATGTCCTCCTGAACCACTCACAAATGTCTCAAGTGGTTAGCATAAGTGGTTATGTTTCCTTGTGTAAGGTGATGTCTTCCTTGAGCACGGTCTATTGATCATTGATTTTATTAGAATACAACATGATCCAGCGGGATCTACTGAGCATTGATTCTATTAGAATAAGACATGGTCCAGATGGATCTATTGAGCACTGATTTTATTAGAATAACACGTGATCGAAGAGGGTCTATTGAGTATTGATTCTATTAGAATTCAACACGCGAATGTCAGTTTCCTACTCCCGTGCTATTCCAGCTAACATCTTCCGACTTCAACGGTTGAGGTTTGTTTTCTTAATGCCTCCTCCCATTGGCAGACTGCCTTTCTCTGCCTGCCCACATTTCTGTCGGTCTTTGTTTCTATAGTCTTTGTTCTTACAATTACCACAAGTCAGTGATGGTTTGATATTTGGTGTGTACTTCATGTAGGTCCTCTAAAAGTACAGGAGAGTTTTGGTCATAGATCATAACTTTAGGAAGGGAAAATCCCAACTGCACCTCCCCGCGGTAGAGGATGGAAACACACTACGGTGTGGCTAACACAGCTCTGGGGACCGTGTATCCACCGGAATAAGTGGACAACTCTGCAGCTGAGCAGAGCAGGGCACTCACTTGTCCTTACAGTCGGAAATGGCTTTCAAAGGCAGAGTTAAAAGACCACTATGCAATTGTGTAGGGCAAGGGGAAATCACCACATTACCTTCCCAAGATTTCATGGCGACACACATTTCAGAAATAGTGAACGACGTTAATGGCTGTCTTAGGACATCCTTGTCCCATATGGACAGTCGTGAGCCACAGGTGACACCTGACCGTCATCCGGCTACTAACTAAACTAAATAAATTTAGAGCAAGAACATGGAATGTTAGGACATTAAATGAGCTAGGAAAGTTAAACAATGTTCTAAGAGAAATGGAAAACATGAAAATGAATAAACTAGGCATAAGTGAGATGAGATAGAAAGGATCTGGCAAAATTATAACCGACAAACACACAATAATTTATTCTGGAGGGGACACACATGAAAAAGGTGTAGGAATAATATTTGATGAAAAAAAAACAGCCAAATCTATGAATGGATACTGGTGTATTTCAGATAAAGTTATAATGGTCAAAATCAAAGCCAAACCAGTAGATATAAATATTATACAAATATATGCATCAACAGCAAACAGTAGTGATGAAGAAATACAACACATTTACGATGATGTAGAAATGGCAATAGCTCGACTTGGATCACAAGAAACAAAAAAAATACTGGGAGATTCTAATGCAAAATCAGGAAAAAGAAAAATAGAGGATATAGTGAGGAATTACGGTTTAGGTACTAGGAATGAAAGAGAAGAGAAACTAATAGAATGAGCAATTATTAATGATATTATAATTAGAAACATATGGTTTAAACACCATAAAAGACGACTATACCCTTAGAAAAGCCCTGATATAAAAATACGCAACCAAATTGACTACATATGTAGCAGTATGTGTATATGGGGTGGGCAAAACTACAGCACGCTTGAGCATCAGGGTGGAATGGGAAGAAGGATGCTCAAGTCGTGACGTAGTTTGTTGTTAGGAACCAGTCAACATCTGGGCCTGGAGGAGAGAAGACGCCATGTTGTATGAAGGCTGTAGAAGTTGTCATCAAGATGAAATAAATCTCTATTTATACTAAAACAAAGAACTCGTTAGTCCTATTTATCTGTACGCTGTTATAAAGGACTTAATTGGTGCCCATGACACAGGATACGAATTTGGAGTGTCGTCGCGGAATCACAATATGCTGTCCAGGTCGAACATCGAACTAAAGTCAAAGTTTTGAAGATCTCGTTCTGCTTACATCAAATGCCCAGAGACAGAATTACGGCACGATTCCATACTTATGTTGAACGAAAAAGCGAAGTTGAAAAATGGCCACTAAGTCGTCTGTGAGAATTACAGCAGCCAAAAGCCCGGCTAGGGGTGTTGTCTGTGATTATTTTTCAGAGTTCTCGTTGCTATCAAGAATCCTAGATGTATAGACAGTCGTTGTCACCTGAGTTATGAAAGCCGGCTTCAATGGGTGAGTTGCTGTACAGTGGTGATCATCTCGCCGAGCTGAAGAGAGAGAAAGTCCAGCACGTTTTTTTCTGGATCGTTTGAAATAAGAGGCTCAGGAAAAAGAAACCTTCAAGGCAAGTCGAATCAAGTAGAAACACTTTACTAACAGAGCAGTTGTCTACTTCTCGTTAAGATAGATTGCCTGGAGCGAACTAAAAGCCGCAGAATCCTGACCTTGAGACTTGTTGAGGAATAAGAAGAAATGGAAAGCTCATTAACAGCAGCGATACCGCTAAAGAACTCTCGGAAGTGGGAGAGGCAGACTGGGCTGCCGACCTACTGAAATTATCGCTTTCCTGAATTACACCAATTCTCAAGACGTCGCTTGATGTGCCCTATCCGGGGTGAAAAGAAGCCAGAAGACTGGTAGGGGCTCAACCAAGGGCTGAAGTTACTGAGGCATCCGAAGAAGAAACTTCCTGAAGTGCGTGATCGGTTGGAGGAGCATTTCAACAAACACAGACTCCTATCGTTTGAGTTCTATCTGACCAGAAAACTTTCAGCGAAAATAGAGGAATCCGTCTTTCTTGTATCGGGAGCAAATTAGGGTAATTGGTGAACTTTAAATATTAATGGAATTGCTGGTTGATTTTATGTTTCAACTTCTTGAGTTTTCGTAGATAGTTAAGTAGTTAATGGTACAGCAGGTAGATGTACTCTATAGTAAATAGACGAGTTTGATTGGTGCTAGAAATACCGTAGTTAACGGTAATGATTAAGAAGTTGTAGTGATGTTTGGTACAAATCCAAGGGAAACAATTGGTGTGCCGAGCCACAGGTTAATTAGTAGATAGATGACGGCTGGTACATTGAGATGACAATAGAATAATCGCCACATTAGTAATAGATAAAATGAGTTGACCTGTAGTTTACAGTGCTTGCTTAAGATGATATTCCAGATATTATGATGTGTTAGGAGTTAAGCTGGAAAAAGATAGAAAATTGTGAGAGGGAGAGAATCAATGAAAGTACAGTCATTGTTGATTAGTGATTTTTTTGGGTAGAGAGAACAGATATTGTTCTAAGTCAAGAAGTTGGTATGTATATATATATACTTGGCAGTGAGTTGTTTTGTTTTCTCGGTTATAAAAAAAATAATGGAATGACTTGTGTGAATAGATATGTGTTACATTGGTTCGTATAAGAAGCCAATGTTGCTGGGTCATTTTACGTAGTTAATTCTAAGTGAATTATATTATTTTTTGAAAACCTTCTCTTTAGCGAGAAGACAGTTGTTTTATTGAGTCTGAGTTTTAATGCCTCATATATAATATGTTTTTTTTGCTTGGTTTGGTCCTGTAAAATGATTGTTATTATTTGATTGTAGAATAGGATTGTGGTGTTCTTAGACTTTTGCGTACAAACTATTGGTCCGTAAAAGAGACCAATAGTGATAGGTAGTAATAGAATATTTTCTTATGATTTGATAAGATGCATGTTATGTTATTTTAAAATGTGTTTTCTTTGAATGAGTTGATATCTTTAGTTAATATGAGGGGAAACATAAATTTGTGTAAAAAACTATTTGGGGGGTATGATGTCCTGTTTTGATTTTATTTCGCTTAACTCATAATTTAAATAAGTTGTTTTGTGTATTAGGTTACTTTGTTAGCAAATATGTTACAAATTTAATTAAGTAAGTTTAATTTTCAAATAGTTATGGTGTTGGCTAAAATAGAGAAAATACATAGGGCTTTATTTAAGACCCTTCGTTCAGAAAAGAGTTAATAAAACTACTAAGGGGCTAATAGAGAGACACATACATGCTCTTTGTGAATATTATGTGGCTGTGATAATCGGCATGAAAAGGTTCTTTTGGATATGAAGTATTAGAAACGAAGGTCGGGGATGGATATGTGTAAAAATAGGAGCTGCATTATACGAAGATATAAGGTTGGGTATATGACTGTGAATGGCAGCATATAAGCTGGGGTATATATATATATATAGGTGGACAAGGAAGCAGATCATGGGATGTAAGGGGGAAGATATAGGAGCTGTGAAAAATCAGCGTTAATTAAATTAAAAATGTTCATGGAATATGAACGTTGGTTCGTGGTCAAAGATGAGATAACGGAAATATAAATTGTGGATGGCAATATAAATGTTGAACATATAAATGTTGAGAAAACGTATATCAACTTGATTTATAGGGAACAAAGATGTATTTCATAAGATGTATTTTTTTAAAAAAATTGTTTACAAAATTTTTTTTGTTGGCAAGAGAGGTAAATGTGATTGTGTTGACTATCCATTCCTTTATGTAAATGTGATTGTGTTGACTATTCGTTCTTTATACTTTTCACTGGGTGCGCACCCCTTCTTTACTTTTTCTAACTACGTTGTTTTCTGTGTTGTGAAAGAGTGAGGAATTTCATAATGTCAAGTGTATGATAACGGTTATACGAGCTGTTCTTATGATATATATTTTGTACAGGAACACTTTTGAAGAGCCAAAAACGAACAAGAAATGTATAGTGGTTTACTTATATGGCAGGGGAAAGAGTTACGAATAGATTGTTTTACTTAAAGTAAAGTTGGTTTGGGGAAGGTTAGAGGAGTTGTGGGAGGTAAGGAAAGAGGGGGAATAGAGTAAGGGGATTGGGAGTAAAGACTTTTTAAAGGAAAAAGTCTTTCGAAAACATAGGAAGGTGTAGCAGTATGTGTATATGGGGTGGGCAAAACTACAGCACGCTTGAGCATCAGGGTGGAATGGGAAGAAGGATGCTCAAGTCGTGACGTAGTTTGTTGTTAGGAACCAGTCAACATATGGGCCTGGAGGAGAGAAGACGCCATGTTGTATGAAGGCTGTAGAAGTTGTCATCAAGATGAAATAAATCTCTATTTATACTAAAACAAAGAACTCGTTAGTCCTATTTATCTGTACGCTGTTATACATACTTATTAATAAAAGATTTAGAAATGCATTAATTAATGTAAAGACAATACCTGGTGCTGACTGTAATAGTGATCTGTACCACTATGTGGACAAATAAAAGTAAGATTAAAGAGAGGGGAAAATGGTTAAGAACTTGAGACTTAATAAAGAGGTTCTGAAAGTAGATAAAGACATTCGAGGGCAATACAGAGTGATACATAGCTAAAATACAGAGTATAAATGAACAATGGGAAATGTTAAGGGACTCCATTCATCAAACTCATTGGCACCTTTCCGTCTTGACAGATGATAGTTTGGTACATTGTGCTTCAAAAAGGCTTAATAACTGTCATATGGCAATAATTACGATCCATGGCGGTGGCGAGTGTGGCTGGTAAGGCCAATTCTTGCTGCAAATGTTTGCCCGCAGTAGGTGCATGTGAAAACATGGTCATTTCCACCATTTTGCACCATCTTACGTCTCTCACGCTCTGTGTGTGCTTTATCTGCAATCATTTTCTCCTTTGTCTTTATTCCATTTCTGATAGTTGCCCTCCATGCAACACGTTCAGCGGCGACGTGCTCCCATTGTGCATTATCAATGCCTGTATCAATCATGTCCCGCTTACACACATCTTTGTATCGTAGTAGAGGCCGACCCTGAGATCTCCTACCCGTCTGTAATTCACCAAAAAAGATGTCCTTTGGTATTCTACCATCATCCATCCTCCTAACGTGTCCTATCCATCTAAGTCTACGAAGACTGAGCATGGAATACACCGTCACACAACCTGATCTTTCCAATACTTCAGTATTTGTGATTTTGTCTTGCCACTTAATACCAAGTATTCTTCGCAGACACCGCATATGAAAGCCGTTTAAACGTTTCTCTTGGCCTGAGTAAGTTGTCCAGGTTTCACTGCCATAAAGAAGAGTACTAAGGACACAGGCTTGGTAGACGAGGACTTTTGTTTTGGCAGTAAGCTTCCTGTTCTCCCAGACTCTTTTTGCTAACATGTTCATTGTTGTTGCTGCCTTGCCAATCCTGATGTTGATTTCCTGATCGAGGGATAATTTGCTATTTACCTCTGATCCAAGATATGTAAAATGGTCTACTATCTCCAGTTCGGCGTCGTCAATAAAGATTGATGGTACACCATGTGCACCTTGTGACATAATCTGTGTCTTCTTTTTGTTAATTGTTAAACCAAATTCAGAACAAGCATTGGAGAATGCAGATAGTAGATGTTGTAATTCTTCCTCAGAGTGGGTCGTAATCGCAGCATCATCCGCAAAAAGCAACTCTCTGATTAGTACCCTGCTAATTTTGGTCTTGGCCTTCAATCTCTGAGCATTATAGAGGCCACCATCTGAGCGTGAGTGAATGTATATACCGTCATCCTGATCACGAAAGGCATATTTCAGTAGAAGTGAAAAGTATATCCCAAAGAGGGTGGGGGCTAGTACACAACCTTGCTTAACTCCACTCTTGATTTCAAACTCTTCTGAAGTTGAGCCATCAAACTTGATTATACCCTTCATGCCTGTGTGGAACGATTCCACAATGGACAGAAGAGTTGGTGGACAGCCAATCTTCTTTAGTGCTTTGAACAGACCCTCACGACTGACCAAATCGAATGCCTTTGTGAGGTCGATGAAGGCAATAAACAGTGGCTGATTTTGTTCCCGGCATTTTTCTTGCATCTGTCGCAATGAGAATATCATATCAATGGTAGACCGGTTCTGACGGAAGCCGCACTGTGATTCGGGGTAGACTTGATCTCCCAGGACTTGAAGTCTGCGCAGGACAATTCTGGCAAATACTTTCCCAACAATACACAGAAGTGAGATACCCCTATAGTTGTTGCAGTCGCTCCGATCTCCCTTGTTCTTGTACAGCGTTATGATGTTTGAATCTTTGAAATCCTGTGGGACTTGTCCTTCTCGCCAGCATAGCTCTATTAGCTGGTGGATCTGTAGAGCGAGGGTGTCTTGCCCACTCCTGATCACCTCTATTGGAATCCCATCCTTACCTGGAGCCTTGCCAGATGCAAGCTCATTTATAGCACACTTAACTTCTGTTATAGTGGGAAGTGTGTCCAGGTGGTCAAGAGTTGGCAGGGCCTCTATGGCATTGAGGGCATCATCCGCCAGCTTGGTCTCACTTGAGTAAAGCTCTAAATAGTGCTCGACCCATCTATCCATCTGCTGTTTCTTATCAGTGATGATTTCTCCAGTCAAGGTTTTCAGCGGTGCACTTCTTTTGATCATTGGACCACAGGCTTTCTTTATCCCTTCATACATGCTTCTGATGTTTCCTTTATCACTTGCGATTTGAATGGACTCACATAACTTGATCCAATAGTCATTCGCACACTGCCTGGCAGCCTTTTGTACATCCTTCCTCGCTTGCTTCAGCTCACTCAGAGTGTTACGCGTTGGTCTTTCCTTATTTCTTAAGAGAGCTATCTTCTTTTTATCAATCAAGGGCTGCAGTATCTGGCTGTTTGCCGCAAACCAGTCCTGCCTCTTATGATCCACAGTGCCGTAAACCCCTACCGCTGTTTTATAAATAGTTTCCTTAAGTTTACTCCATTTATCATTTACTATATAATTTTCTGATGTATCATTGAAAGCGTCCTCAAGTTGCTGTTGAAATTCAAAGCACTTTCCAGGATCGTGGGTGTTAATAATATTAATCCTGGGGCTAGACTTGTGTTTAGCTGTGTAGATTCTCTTTGGTCTCAGTCTAACCCTTGCAACAACCAAAGAATGATCTGTATCACAGTCAGCACTGTGGTAACTTCGAGTTAATGATGTATGGTTCAGATGTTGTCTCCGTGTGATAATGAAGTCCAGCTGATGCCAATGGCCGGATCTTGGATGTTTCCATGTGACCTTATGCATCTCTTTTGTTTTAAAAAAGGAGTTTGTAATACATAGGTCATTTCTAGTGCAATGCTCCAGCAGCCTTTGCCCATTATCATTCATGCGACCGATGTTGTATTTTCCAAGGCACACTGGCCATGAACTCGAGTCCTTGCCCACACGAGCATTGAAATCACCGAGCATATAAATGTAGTCGGATTTTGGAACTGCCTTGATCGCCGAGTCTAGCTGCTCATAGAACGTATCCTTCACATCATCAGAGGAAGTGAGTGTCGGTGCATATGCAGTGAGAATGGTGGCAAATCCACAAGAGGTTGCCAAGCGCAGTGATAATAATCTTTCATTACCTCCAGCTGGGATATCAATCATTCCCAGTAGCGAATTCTTCACTGCAAAGCCCACACCGTGTTGCCTTTTTTCTGCCTGCCCTCTTCCCTTCCAAAAAAAGGTGTAATTGTTTTCCCTGAGTGACCCTTCCTCAGCGAGGCGAGTCTCCTGCAGGCCAGCAATATCAATGTTAAGACGATTGAGTTCAGCATCAATCACAGCCGTTTTTCTCACATCGTCAATATTTGTCAAGTCAGTGGAAAATCCTGGACACATGGTTCTCACGTTCCAGGTTGCAAGCCGTAGCTTGAGGTTTTTATTATTCTTTTTATTAGTACCTGGTGCATTGGTTTTACAGCCTGCGATTCAGATTTTGTCCTAGCCCCAAGCACCCATTGAAGCAGGCAGGCTGTGGCGGATCAGCACCCAATTGGCCGGGGGCTGCCCAGCTTGAGGCGGGCGGTAGCTGATCAGTGACACCTGTAGGTGTCTCCCACCGTCAGAGGCAACGCGTGGCGCCCCATGTCTACGCCAACTGACAAGGACTTATAACCCGTAACAGTTGCCTCTCGCTTTGATTCCGAGACCGGTTAAGACCAGGGATGGAGTTATTGCCTCTCCATAGCACAAAGCCTGGGCTAAAATAAAGAAACCATGTGTTGCCCATGCAGCATGATCCCTCTCTCGGCCTGCCTAGTACACTCCAGAGGAAAGTTAACACCTATACATCTGGAACAAGACAAGCTGCAGAAGCTGCCGGATCAGCAAAGCAATGCTCTAACTGTCCGCCTGTCGGAGCTTCGATCCTAGACCAGCTGCCAACCAAGGCTTAGGGCCTGGTCTGCCCTGCCATGACTTATTTTGTCTTTGGGTTGCATTTCCTCGCACCAGGATAAGGCTAGTACCCTCCCAATTGCACTCTTCCGCCCGAAGCCGTTGGCACAATGTGGGGTGTCGGGTTTGGTAAGCGCCGCCCAACATTCGGCGCTGACAGAAAGCAGGTAGTACCGTCTACTGTCATACGGTAGCTCAGTCATATCTGACTAAGACCTGACACATTCATCAAACTAGCAAAGAAATATTAAAGGAGAGAAGCCAAAAAGCTAAGAAAAAAATGGATGAGTGAAGAAATCTTAATGCTTATGGACAAAAGGAAACATAATAAAAATGACAAACAGGAGTATGCTAAGATCAATAAAGAAATAAGAGATAAATGTGTGAAGGCAAAAGAAAGGTGGTTAAACGAGCAATGCAACAAAAAAATTGAATTAAATTCCATTAAAGATTTTTAAAAAAGTATGCACAGACAAATCAGTGAGCTCAAATGAAGAAAAATAAGAATAAATACGGGGTGTTTGATATCAAAAACAGGAAAGATATTATTGGAGGAAGGTGCTATAATGAAGTAGTGGAATGAGTATATAAGAGAATTATATAATAGAGAAAGGAAAGAATTAACAGAAGAAAGTAACATAGAAGGCCCACCTATCCTAAAAGAAGAAGTCGCTGACGCTATGAAACATATGAAGAAAGGAAAAACAGCTGGGCCAGATGAAATCACAGTAGAAGAATTAGAAGTATTGGGATAATTTGTGGTAGATATATTAGTAGATATATTAATTTGTGGTAGATAGAAAATGCAAAGAATACCATGGACAGATAGAATAACCAATGACCAAGTACTACAAGAGACAAATGAAAATCGTAGATTGATTAGAGAAATTAGACGTAGACAGTCAACATTTTTTGGACATGTTATGAGAAGAAATGGACTGGAGAACTTAGTGACAGCTGGCAAGATCGAAGGGAACAGACCAAGATGAAGACCGAGAGGAAAATACCTGGATGGCTTGTCCACATGGCATGGACGAGACAGGAACACTGAGCTGATCCACGACTCTGGTGATCGAGTGAAATGGCGAATCATGACCGCCCACGCTTTCCGGCATGGCACATGATTGATTGATTGATATTAACCAAAATGCTGAATGATATTTACAACAGTGGATATTTACCGAGCGATATGCTGAAATCTGTATTTATAGCAATTCCAAAGAGACCAGGAGCAATTGAATGCAAAGATTTTCGTACAATTATTAACCTCATAAAACATGTCAGTAAGCTTCTACTCAGAATTATAATGAGAAGAAAACAAGAAAGAAAATAAAAATGGAAATTAGTGAAGAACAGTATGGTTTTATTGAAGGAACGGGTAGAAACAATGCAATATATTGTAGTAATAGAGAGTGCACAGAAAGGACGCTCCTTGAATATGAAGAAAACAGTAACAATGGTGATATCAAAGAAAATTGGGACACCAAAATGTAACATAGAAATAGAAGGGGAAATTCTCAACCAAGTGGATAATTTTAAATACCTAGGGGCACTTATAACATCAGATGGAAGATGTACAACAGAGATTTATAGCAGGATAGGGCAGGCAAAAACTGCATTTCAGAAAATGAAGAGTGTCTTGTGCAATAAGTCGCTATCAATGAATGTAAGAAAGAAAGTGCTAAAATGCTATATAGAACCAGTTATGCTGTATGGCAACGAATGTTGGAATGTAAATGAACAAATTAGGAAGAACTTAGAAGCAATGGAGATGTGGTTTTTAAGACGGATGTTGCGAATTCCTTGGACTACCAGAGTAACTAACAACGATTGCCTGAAAGAGGCTAATGAAATTAGAACACTATATTCAACAATAAGAAAGAGACAAACAGCTTTCTTTGGTCATGTGATGTGAAGAGAAGCATTACAGAACATCGTGACAACTGGAAAGATCGAGAGGAATAGAGGCAGAGGCAGACCAAGAGAAATTATGATGGACGGATATAGACGGTGGCATGGAGGAAAATCATCAGCAGAGTTGATCGAGAACACCAAAGACTGAGATCTGTGGAGAGCCTTGAACGCCTACGCCAGCCGGCAGGGCACTTGGTGATGATGATTACTTCATGTAGATGAATCTTCTTCCAGGGTTAATGAGCTCCTTCAGCCCATTTTGTTTCCACTCTTATCTTGCCCCATCAAGCAAAGACTTTTGGCATGGAGCACTAATGTAAATTCCAGTGTCAGTTGTGCTGTCTCAATAAAGGAATTGCCAACATAATTTGCAATGCGTCTTCTCCAGTATTATGTTGGGGCTGTGGCAAAGGTGTTACGAATGCGCTTCGCAATCCCGCATACCACTTTCGAAACACAGTTGCGGTCGATTTGCATGCAAACTGCCTTGTGCTGGTTTTCATACAATGGTATACGTTTCGGTCGTTCAGAAATCAATGGCACATTACTAACAGTAAACTTGCCAAGAAATCACAAACAACCGAAAAATACTGTACATCCTGTACATAATATACAATATACTAATATAAGCCATTCCATGGTCGATGTAGAGGAATGATTTTAATCATCATTATCATCAAGTGCCGTGCCGGCTGGCGTAGGCGTTCATGGCTCTCCATAGATCTCGGTCTTTGGTTTTCTGGATCAACTCTGCTGCTGATATTCCTCCATGCCACCGTCTCAATCCATCCAGCATCACTTCTCTTGGTCTACCTCTGCCTCTCTTCCCCTCGATCTTTCCAGTTGTTACGATGTTCTCCAATGCCTCTCTTCTCATCACATGACCGAGGAAAGCTCTGTCTTATTGTTGTATATAATGTTCTAGTTTCATTAGCCTGTTTCAGGCAGTCGTCGTTAGTTACTCTGGCAGTCCAAGGAATTCGCAACATTCGTCTCAGGAACCACATCTCTGTTGCTTCTAATTTCTTCTTAATTTGTTCATTTACATTCCAAGATTCACTGCCATACAGCAAAACTGGTTCTACATAGCATTTCAGCACTCTCTTTCTTACATTCAGTGACAGTGACTTATTGCATAAGATACTCTTCATTTTCTGAAATGCAGCTTTTGCCTGCCCTATTCTGCTCCTAATCTCTGTTGTACATCTTCCATCTGATGTTATAAATAGGTATCTATAATTATCAACTTGGTTAAGGATTTTCCCTTCTATTTCTATGTCACATTTTGGTGTCACCATTTTCTTTGATATTACCATTGTTACTGTTTTCTTGATATTCAAGTTGAGTCATTTCCTTGCACTCTCTGCTACTACAGAGATTTTATGATTTTATGATTTTAATACCAACAATAAATAACATTACCAGACTTAGCTAACGACGAGGATGATAACACCAACCTGTGCAGTTTGTATCGTTTTGTCCAGCTAGACCAGGCAGCCATAGAATCATGACCAGCAACACTGGACTCTCCATTGCTGCAGGGACAGTGTAGAAATGATCTTCTTCCGGATGGTTCCTCACGCGCGTCAAAGGAAATCTGAGAAGTATGCCCAAATGTTCGAGATTATTTTTTATCATCAACATCATCATCATCATCATCATCATCATCATCATCATCATCATCATCATCATCATCATCATCATCATCATCATCATCATCATCATCATCATCATCATCGTCATCATCATCATCATCATCATCATATCATCATCATCATCATCATCATCATCATCATCATCATCATCATCATCATCATCTTTCAAATTTGCCGTCAAGCGTCATTTGGATGAATTGTTGACGTTCCAGCACCTGATGGGTGGCTCTTTATAGTGTCATTTCTCGGAATTGTACGATGTCTTTGATGTCTTCAATCCATTTTCTTCTCGTCCTGGTGGTCTTGTATTAAATTTTCTTTGATGTAGCGCCGGTGCTGGTAACTGATGGTATTACATTTAACGAGATGACTGAACCATTTATTAATTGTATCAATGGAGAGAAGTTAAGGAAAGTGGGCAGTTTTGAATATGTGCGTATGTTCACAACAGACAAAAATGCAAATCTGGTGACAACAATTGCACGAAGAAGAAATATTGCTCGGCAAATAGTTTTTTTTTTTTTTTTATTAATTAGATTTGCATATCCTTTATAGGACATCGCTGTCAACATCAGCATCTTTAAGCTGATTATTGATCTCCTGGCAAGATTACGCTCAGTAGTTTGCGGCTCATTATCCCGCAAGTCACCAGCGCGGGTCGAACCGCTTCCAATTCTCGCGCGCTGCGAGACCCTGCGGGGATAAACGGGATTACGAAGAAAGTCGTGTAACCCCTCGACCAGAGAGACCGGCCCGCAAATACTACAACATATAAATCTTTTAAGAATCCAGCAGACATAATAATAACATTCAGAGTTCAAAGCGTGTCCTGTGGCAACATAACATGCTGAAACAAGGATATTACAACTATCTGCTGACAAGCACATAACTCTGTGTTTTCCAGCTGATAAATTGTGACTATAAGTGTTAAAGAAGAATATTACGAGTACAAACACATTTAACGAAAATAAAAATATATAACGAACATATATATTTAACAAGAACACAAAACTGGATTGGCTATTAAGGCCAAAACACTTTAGGAAAATGAAATATGTCGGACTTGTAAATAAGACGTAATGTCTGGAAAAGATCACTTTGAAGGTATGTATAGCGAGGAAGAGTGGAAAAGAAAGACTGCAACGTGAATGGATTCTAGACGTGAACAATAATTTGACCCACCAGCAACAGAGGCAGAACATTTGATTAGAGATGGAGAGCACTGTTAAGAACTGTTAAGACGGCAAAGTTCTTCATAGGACAGGCCAAGGTTGATTACGAAATCTGGACAAAATAATGTAAATTCTACACAACTAAATATTATGAAAGTGGTTATGAAGCAACTTACATGTCCGACCTGAACTGGCAGAATATCTATAAATAAACGATACCAGGTATTATATAACACGTGGCAAGAGCTAAAATGGACGCCACGTATGTTTACAGTTGTAGAGGGCGTTGACTGCTTGTTATAATGCACACATACACGTAGACACTCGCATGCCGGCTCGGCCGAGGCGAATTCGAGCCGCTTAGAGGCTTGTCTTGTCTTTCCTCTCGTGCCTAAGGTGGCGCATAGGGCAGAAGTCTTGGCTCTCTATGTTTGTGCGAAGCGTCAAACATATGGAGCCAGAAATCTGATTCTGTAACAGCTGGGAGTTTTATGATGGCGGATTGTCAAGCCGCCGATCAACCGTCTTCAGTCAAGCTAGAAGAAAACACGTCCCGCCATCTTGACCCAAGCGGGAAACTCTGTAATATAGTGACTCTTACAAACAAATGATAGTAAAGAGACTCGTGCAAACGGCCCTTAGACACTCATTAATAGACAGGACAGTGTCATTTGAATGACAGTCCAACCTTGGACTAGACGACCTGAGACACCAGCCATCAACAGACAGTTGAAGGGTAGGGCGATATCCACAATGCCGAGACATCCTTCTTAGCACAACTATTACGGACGGCACGAGGTCAAGTACCACGTGACCACAGACCGATGGTAGAAACAGGCAGACTGGACTAGACTGTGGTTGAGAGAGGATGTTTTTGGATATTTGGATATTTGTGAGAGAGAGTGTACTGAATACTTGACTCAAGAGCTTGCTAATGCTAAGTGAGTGTGGCATTAAATAGCCTGCGCGCTAGTGTATGAGATAACCTGTGACATGTGAGCATTGCTGCGTATTGTATTGCATTATCGCCATAAATTGTAATAAACGTAATGTGATTAACGCAGAACATATTCACGTTAATAAATACCTATGCATGTACACTGTGTTGACAGATTAGTTAGTTAGTTAGTCGCAGTTCCAACTTCACAGCAACGGGTTGTCCCCATTATGCTCCGTTCCTGTGCCAGTGAATATCACACAAAACGCTTCCCACTGCCCAAGGTGAAAAGTGGAAAAGACAGGGGTCTCGACAAACAACAGTCCGCAAAGATACACTGTGCATAATGCCGCCGCCAGAATGTCAACACAATAGTCACCACGAAACCCAGAGTTCATATCTGATGGAATCAGCAGTCATTTTCCCATCTGTATGTTTCCTAGATGTTCACCCACACAGTCCACGAAATACAGTTCATCGTCGATGGTAGTGGCAGTCAACCAGAAGCCCAGTAGCCACGCATTTCTGCATAAGGCAAAAACCGGTCAACTCTGGGACATAGCCATCTGCCATCGCTCCGAACATGCAGTCACGTTCCAAAAAACCTCGGGCATATTCAAAAGCATTTCACACGAAACTCACAGCTCACAGTGTCGCGCCACGCACTCACTCAGTAGCAGGGCGACGGAACCATCAAGCCTCCTTAGTCGCCTCTTACGACATGCGTGGTAGGCTAGAGTGTTGCTATTCTTTGCTTCCCTTATGGGCCCCGGCAACACACGGGAGGTTGACAGATTATTCATGCATATATACATTTATGTCATAACCAAGACCAACGAGTGACTGAGAAGCTGACATAGTCCGGGCAACGTTGCAGATTCACAATCAGTACTTGATGTGATTACTGCATAGCACAGCAGTGAGAGACACAAGCTATAGACATGCCAGGAGTGGCTGTAGTTTATGTTTATACAAATAGCCAACAACAATGATAATTTCACCATCAATAGCACCTTGCCGTCTTGACAGAAGATAGTTTAAATATTGAGCACAACCCACTACTGGCAACGCTGATCGCATTCCGGTACGAACCCAAGCCCACCCACGTCAGTGTGGAAGCACCACACTCGAGCCTCGCTCTCGTTTGAGCCCGTCAGCAGTGCACATAATTGTCCGGATCCGGAAACAAGCCCCGGACCACTGGCGTGTGAAGCGGTTGTGCAATCCATCATAACAGAATACTACAACGTGACCCATCGTAGGCCACGCTCAAGACTGCCCGACCGCCGCGACTGACCTCCGTCAACCGATGCAGTACAGTAAATGAAAAGTGGCGTCAACTAAGGGAAACTCTTTATAAAACTCCCGTAGGGGTTTACGGCACTGTGGATCATAAGAGGCAGGACTGATCTGCGGCAAACAGCGAGAGTCTGTAGCCCTTGATTGATAAGGACAAGAAAGCTCTCCTAAGAAACAAGGAAAGACCAACGCGTAACACTCTGGGTGAGCTAAGGCAAGCTAGGAAGGATTTGCAACAGGCTGCCAGGCAGTGTGCAAATAGAATGTGAACCAGGAAATGTCTGGGGGATAAAGGCGGCCGCCATGATACTGATCACATTACACAACGTGTGCCGTTTGGTCTACATAAATATTATCTTAGTTTCTGAAGATATTGAAATAGAGTAGGAGTAGTTGCATGTTGCCGGCTTCGTGGCTTAGAGGTTATGACTTTTCTCCGTAATCTCGTATACTCTCGTCGGTAACGTGATGACGGTAAGAATCAGCAGTGGTTCAAATCGCATCGGTAACTTACGGGGTATGTGAGCCGGCCGCTCAGAAAGCAATGGCAAACTACTGAGCGTAATCTTGCCAAGAAATCAACATACAGCTGAAAGATGCTGGTGTTGACAGCGATGTCCTGTAAAGGATATGCAAAAAAAAAAAAAAATTGCATGTTAGTTTCTGCACCGGGAGTCTCCTTGCCGAAGTGTGACTGAAGTAGACTTAATAGATAAGAAACATTAAAATTAGAATATTGATAGACAATGTGACAAAACAGTGTATAACTTGTATCTAGACATAATTACACAATAACTAAGAACTATTGATTATGTGGTTGTTTCGGGATTTGAAATTTAAATATTGAGCACAACCCACTACTGGCAACGCCGATCACATTCTGGTATGAACCTAAGGCCTATCCACGTCAATATGGAAGCACTATACTCGAGTTTCGCCCTCATTTGAGCTCGTCAGTAGTGCATATCCATGACCGGATCCGGAAACAGTCCCGGTCGTTCGGGTCCCATCGATTGACGGACGTCGGTCGCGGCGATTGGGCAATCTTGAGCATAGCCTACGATGGGTAGCGTTGTGATGTTCTGTTGTGATAATTTGGTGTGTCCAGTGTGTGCCGCGTGGTTACACACCCGCTTCACACGCGTGATCCGGGACTGTTTCCGGATCCGGTCATGGATATGCACTACTGACGAGCTCAAATGAGGGCGAAACTCGAGTATAGTGCTTCCATATTGACGTGGATAGGCCTTAGGTTCATACCAGAATGTGATCGGCGTTGCCAGTAGTGGGTTGTGCTCAATATTTAAGAACTATTGCCCGAAAGAGGATAATAAAATTAATTATATTATAACATTATATACAAAAATAAAAACAGAGACGAAAAGCTTTCTTCGGCCATGTGATGAGAAGAGAGGCATTGGAGAACATTGTGACAACTGGAACATTCAAGGGGAACAGAGACAGAGGCAGACCAAGAACAATGATGCTGGGTGGATTAAGACAGTGGCATACAGGGATTTCATCAGCAGAGTTGATCCAGAAAACGAAAGATAGAGATCTGTGTAGAGTCATGAAGGCCTACGCCAGCTGGCAGGGTACTTGATAATGATGATGTCACAGTAGTGTAGGACAATAAAGAAATAGTTACAAAGTATTGTAAGAGTATCTAAAACACTTAAGTGTAGAAATATCTAAAACACTTAAGTGTAGAGGTGGAAGATTATCCAAAATACTAAAGTGACTATGAAGACTATTTATATTAGGGACGTTCATTTGAAATTCGTTTCACTGGGTTTATTACAAAAGCATGAAAGAAACATTAACAAGTGTGGCAGAATTAAACAAAGCATTCATTCTGAATTAATTATGCACAATGAGTTGGTCAGAAGAAGTCGCCGTAGGCATCCAGGCAAGCATCCCATTGCTTAGGTAGGCGGCGAATACCGTCCGCAAAAAAAAAGGATTGTGGTTGCTCACAGAACAAAGAGTTTACCGCGTTCATTACATCTGCATCTGTGTGAAATCGATGCCACTTGAGAGCGTTTATTAGAGGTAAGAAAAATGTTTATCACATGGTGACAAATCAGTACTATAGGCCGGATATTGCCGAATTTCCTACTTCTTCCTTGCTAATGCTTCTTTGCGACATGCGGACGAGCATTATCGTGCAACAAAATCACACCGCGAGAAAGCATGCCGGGTTGTTTATTCTTGATGGCTTTCTGCAGCTTGACTAGTGTTTGCAAGTAGTGGGTAGAGTTGATGTTGATACCAGGTTCTTTAAGTCGACCAACAGTAGTCCTTCATGGGCAAAAAAGGCACTCAGCATAACCTTACCAGTGGAAACCTGTAACTTGAATTTTTTTGGCTTTTAGGGATCCAGCATGCTTCCATTGCATGCTCTCTCTCTTTTGCTGCTCGACTCAAAGTGGTGACACCATGATTCATCGCCTGCAACTATGCGGAAGAGAAATGCATCACCCTCCACTCTGTAACGCATCAATTGGTTCAAACACCACCCTATGGGTTCCTCTTTTTGGTCGTCGGTCAACATCCGTGGTACACACTGTGAACACACCTTCCGATATTGCAATTTCTTACGAACGACCTTTTGAATTATCCCAATTGACACATCAAATTCTTTCGCTAGCGAACGTATGTTTCGACAAGGTTTCATCTGTCCTTTTTTCGCATATCCTTTACAGGGCATCGCTGTCAACATCAGCATCTTTCAGCTGATTGTTGATTTCTTGACAAGATTACGCTCAGTAGATTTCCATTGTTTTCTTAGCGACCGGCTCAATACCCCGTTGGTTACCGACGCGGAGAGAACCGCTACCAATTCTCGCGCAACGTCACGTTACTTACGAGAATATACGAGATTACGGAGAAAGTCATGTAACCTCTAGACCACACAGACCTTCTCATCTGTACTGCTGCATCAATTTTGGCGATGGTTTTTTTCTGTTGCTACAATATGCGCTTGACCCGGTCGTTGAAGATATGTCATAAACTGACGCCCTTTCCTAAACATTCGTGCCGTCTGTCACTGTTGTCTTCGACACACATTTGTTACTCTACGCTGCCTGCATTCTTCGATGAATGTCCAATGGTCGACATCCTTCAAATGAAAGAAATTGAATCACCGCTCTTTGAGCTTCCTTGGAAGGATTTTGGATAAACCCGGCCATTTTCTCAACGGTCAGAAACAGAACATATGCATCATGGGGACGATAACGACGTGCTCTTTTATTCATTGGTCAGCACTTATAATATGACTATGACATGATCATGTTCAAAACCGCAATTACGCTCGGTGCGGCACGAAAGGATTTCAAATGAACGCACCTAATAGTATCACGATTGATATCCCTGAACTCCGGGTATTCCAATACGTGCTCAGTCCTCTGATGCAACAGCCATTTCACAGTATCTTTATTCGCTGTTCTTATGAGGAATGAGTTATACTGTCTCCTCTCTCGCCCTCCAAGACGGCACTGACGTACTTGTCCACTTCACTCCCGATCCGTTTACTGGAACTAGCGATATAGACTCAGACACTACTGATGTCCCATCAGTACGGCTCTATGGTCGAACAAGTTTCAGAAAAGCATCGGCATCTTTATCATCATCATCTTCCACTTGTGCCTTGCCGTCGAGCGTCGGGTGAGGGAGGGGGAAAGGAGTGGGGTTTAGGGTGTAGGGGTGGGGGGATAATTGGATCTCCAGCGCAAGATGGGTGGCACTGGATATTGTAATTCCATGTGACTGCACAATGTCAATGATATCAATACAGTTTCTACTCGGGCGACCCCCTAGCTCTTGCTCGCGTAGCAGATCTTCTTTGATGTAGGGACAGTGCTGGTAGTTTATGGTGTAGCATTCTAACGCGATGGCTAAACCATTTGACCTTCTGTCTTGCAATATATGTGACACAATGTGTTGATCCCACTATCTGTCTGATAACATCACTTCTTACTCGGTATCGGATTGTTGGGTTGGCAGCTCTCCTTAAGCATGTCATCTCGCATGTGTTGATTTTTCGTAAGTGTTAATTGGATAATGTCCAAGTTTGACATTGTTAGTGCAGGATTAGTGTGAATGTGCTATTTATTATCTGGCTTTTTGTGGACATAGGAATGTTTGGATGATTCATTATTGGTGATAGTTGATATATAAGCGCAATTGTTTTTGACATCTGATTTCGATATCTCTGTCCATTCTGCCATCTTCTGTGATCATAATTCAAAGATATGTGAATTCTTTAACTTGCTTCAGAAATATGCTACGTATCTGTAAACTTGGTGGACTAACTTGCATTATTTCAGTTGTGGCTGTATTTATATTTATATTGTATCTGCTGCATGTTGAACTCAGCTAATACATTTATTTTTGCTTTATGCCCTCGTCGCTTTGAAATAAGCACTGATCGTCTGCAAATAAACGTTCTTTTATTGTGGGTGAATCTGTTGTTTCATCTGAAGTAAATGGTTGAACATTGTCTGAATCTGTTCTGTGAAGGCTTGCTTCTTTGGATATTCTGTCAATGCAGATATTAAACAGCAGAGATGTGAGCACAGGTGTCTGTCTCACTCCAGTACCCTTTTGTGTTCTTAATGCGCTTTGGCTATAGTAGTATATTTATATGCTGTTTTCAAGCAATTGTCATTGTATCCCGTTGTCTTAAGACAAATGAAAAAAACAGGGTTTTTAAAAAATAATAATAATTTGCAGTGAATTGTCTGTGAAGAAAAGGCAACAAGAAAGAGAACTACTGATCTCACCTCATATGTGGATGTATAGGATATTTGAACGCCTAAGATTTGACACAACAACATCAGTATATGCTATGGGACATTCTGTTTAATCTTTGAGAGAGAATTTGAGCAAGTATGGGGCTTATCGTTGTGCAATGAAAGCGTATGTTTAGAAACCAAAGCATTTACTTCAATGTTTTCATAATTTCTACACTGGCATCTTTATTTACACTCCAATGAATTGATACGGTGGTGGTAGATGCGCTGGTCAAGGGCATTTAATGTTTTACATTTCAAATCACTAGTAGCCTCTTAAGCTGAAGATTGTACTATTGAAACGTGGCCGTATATGTCACTCATTTGGACAATTGCTTGTGGAGGTTTGATCCATGGGTTTTCGAGTTTTCCATTCCATTTCCCCACTACCCCTACCTTGTTCAAACTCATAAGAGAAGTTTTAATTACGGCTTCAAATTAATAATCCAGTGACCCAATCCACCACATATTTGCGTGCAGTATTTTCATGTAGATTCGTAAAAACAAAATGTAACCCAAGATGCAACTGAAACAAAATTTTGCTGGCGACACTCGAAGAACACAGACCACAAGCTGACCAGAACACAAACACCAATGCAGACTCTATCGTGTTTATTTCATGCTTCATCGGGAGGGGGCGGGGGGCGGGAGTTAATACCGACTTCAGTGCGAGACTGACACAGACACACGTTTAAATGTTAATTACGACAGTGTTACATTACCGTTATTGTGTATTAAAAACCATATGCATTGGTGTTACACACTACCATTACCATATGAGGTTTTAAAGTCCTCGAGTGTTGATTATAGAATTTATTTTGAGGCTCATAAAGTCACATGTTGATTAGAGAATGTAGTGAGAGACTGATAAAGTAACATGTTTATACAGTAATATATCTTGTGTTAAATTATTATTTTACATAAACAGTTGTGTATTTTTTACAGGACGTTGCAGACAATCCCAAGTAGTTTTTGGCTGTTGTGATTGCTTAGTAAAATTACTTTCAGTAGTTTAACATTGCCTTCTGAACCATTAGATTGTGTGACAGTACTGTGGCTTTGTACTGTGGTTTATGTACTATAGTTATTCTACTGTGACTATTGTGGTGTGGTTAATATACTGTTGTTACTATACTGTGGCTACTGTACTGTGGTTTATGTACTGTGGTGTATGTTCTGTATTTGCTGTACTGTGGGTGCAGTACTGTGGTTTATGTAAGGTATTTGCTGTACTGTGGTTTATATACTGTGGTGACTGTTAACGTGCTGTATCTATTGTGTTAACGTGTTGTAACTATCGTTAACGTGCTGTATCTATCTCCTTGACTGTATGTTGTGTTTGTGAATGTGTGTGTTTGCTAATGAAGGTTAATCGCCGCAACGTTCTGTACGTGCCTTAACTCTGTTATGTAAAGCTGCACTACTTTGTGTCATTTTATATTGTTTACACTTGCACAGCTTTACCGAGTTCCACCTAATTTTATTCATATGTATCGATTGTGATAACGTATTGTAACTATTGTTAACGTGATGTATTTATTGTGTTAAAGCATTATAATTATTGTTAATGTACTGTATCTATTGTGTTCACGTATTGTAGCTATTGGTCACGTTCTGTATCTATTGTGTTGTAATTATCGCTAACGTGCTGTTTCTATTATGTTAACCTGTTGTAACTATTGTTAACGTGTTGTATCTCTGTTGTTAATGTATTGTAACTATTATTAACGGGTTTTAACAATGTACTTAACGTCTTGATAAAGCGTTGTTTATATGTTGTAAATCTGTTGTTAACGTGTTGTAAATCTGTTGTTAACGTGATGTACATCTGTTGTTAATGTGTTGCACATCTGTTATTAACGTAATGTAACTGTTGTTAACATGTTGTAAATCTGTTGACTGCGTGTTGTAAATCTGTTGTTAACGTGTTGTAGCACTGTTGTGCACGCTCTTGTCTCCCGGGACTTACTCCTTTCTTTATCTATTCGTAATTTCCATGTACATTTCTCGTTTTTATTGTGGCTACAAATACAAATATATCCAAACAAATGACCCTGTGCAATGGCAGCGTGTGATCGCCATCACTAAAACTTAAAGTAGACAGATTAAAAAACGTATCTTAAGACAATCACAGCTGTAAATGCTACATGCGATGACAAGTAGTATTTAGGTTTATATATTATATAAGTCTAACTGAGATACTCCATGAAGCAGGTATTGATGGCCAGCCCTTTACCACACGTCGCATTTCTTTACAGGATTCATCCGAGATCCAACGGGGCAGTTGAAGGCATTAGCAAACGCCTGTGAGTTCTGGAGCGTTCCGTTGACCCTATAGATAGAACAGTAAATATACATGCGCATGAAACACCGTTCCGTTGACCCTATAGATAGAACAGTGAATATACATGCGCATGAAACACCGTTCCGTTGACCCTATAGATAGAACAGTAAATATACATGCGCATGAAACACCGTTCCGTTGACCCTATAGATAGAACAGTGAATATACATGCACATGAAACACCCTTCCGTTGACCTTATAGATAGAACAGTAAATATACATGCGCATGAAACACCGTTCCGTTGACCCTATAGATAGAACAGTAAATATACAAGCGCATGAAACACCGTTCCGTTGACCCTATAGATAGAACAGTAAATATAGTAGTAGTAGTAGGCCTCTTTCAGTCCTGAAGGACTATAGAGTTGTGCCGCTTGGGAGGTGCCTGGCAGCACCGCTGGTGACTGTATAGTCCAATTCGAGAATGACAATCTCTGTCACAGTTTCCGCATCTGTGAGACGAGGCAAGTCCCGCAGTAAGTGACTGCTCTTTGAGCCTGTGCCGTCTCTCCTCAGTTTTTTGGATCTGATTGCGCTCAAAGAGCACCAGTCCGTTTCGTACATCTCTTCTCCAGGAGCATCTGTCTGTTGCAACTCTCTCCCACGTGTCTGGATCTATTCCAATGGTTTTCATATCTTGTTTACACACATCCCTATATCGCATTTGGGGTCTTTCGGTTGGCCTCTTTCCTGTGGCTCGTTCTCCGTAAAGGAGATCTTTGGGAATACGTTCGTCCTCCATTCGAGATACGTGGCCCAACCACCGGAGGCGTCTCTGCTTGAGGAGGGTGTGCACTGTGGTAATATCTGCTCTTTCAAGCACCTGTTTGTTTGTTATGTGGTCTTTTCATGTTATGCCCAGGATACGTCTCAGACATCAGTAAATATACATGCACAAGAAATACCGTTCCGCAGGTATTGATAGTTGACCCTATAGATAGAACAGTAAATATACATGCACATGAAACACCGTTCCGTTGACCCTATAGATAGAACAGGAAATATACATGGGCATGAAATACACTATATATTGATCGAGGTAGCCGTGGTCACTGGCTAGCATGATTGCCTGCTGTTTTGATGGTCATGTATGTGAATCTACTTCGAGGTGGTGATGTGTTTGTTCTGAACTCAGTGACCAGGACGACCCCACCGGGTTGGGTACCAGGAAATGGTTTGGGAAATGAAGACGGTCGGTGTGATATTGACTTCATTACCTCTGGGGTGACTGTTGATCTTTAAAACAATAGGTTAAGCACAATATGCTCAGTACGACTAAGTCGTGAGAATGATCCCCTGACTTGACTCACCGAGTGCCGACTGTACCAGTAGTTGCTACTACAATGAGTGCACTGAGCTGATTTTGAATGAGGGTTAGCCTTCCATATTAGTTTTGTCCCTCGCCATGAGGCGAATCCTTCCCGACTTCTGAGGTAGTTATTATATGCGGCCTCGAGTCAAGGACGAGACTTTAACATTTAAGTCCCACTGACCGGCATGTAGAAATATCCCACTACTCCGTGGCCACAAGAGGAAGAATTTAACTTCTCATTCACGCCGACCTCCATGCACATAATCACAACGTACTCGAACATTGAGTTAGATCTATACATTCGGTGACCAGTTAAAACATACTTGGAACCTAGAGTTAGATCTATACATTCGGTGACCAGTTAAAACATACTTGGAACCTAGAGTTAGATCTATACATTCGGTGACCAGTTAAAACATACTTGGAACCTAGAGTTAGATCTATACATTCGGTGATCAGTTAAAACATACTTGAAACCTATGTGTGAAATCTATTCATTCGGTGACCATTTAAAACATACTTGGAACCTAGAGTTGGATCTATACATTCGTTGACCGGTTAAAACATACTTGGAACCTAGAGTTAGATCTATACATTCGGTGATCAGTTAAAACATACTTGAAACCTATGTGTGAAATCTATTCATTCGGTGACCATTTAAAACATACTTGGAACCTAGAGTTGGATCTATACATTCGTTGACCGGTTAAAACATACTTGCAACCTAGAGTTAGATCTATACATTTGTTGACCGGTTAAAACATACTTGGAACCTAGAGTTGGATCTATACATTCGTTGACCGGTTAAACCGTATTTGGAACCTATGTGTGAAATCTATTCATTCGGTGACCATTTAAAACATACTTGGAACCTAGAGTTAGATCTTTACATTCGGTGACCAGTTAAACCGTATTTGGAACCAATGTGTGAAATCTATTCATTCGGTGACAATTTAAAACATACTTGAAACCTAGAGTTAGATCTTTACATTCGGTGACCAGTTAAACCGTATTTGGAACAAATGTGTGAAATCTATTCATTCGGTGACAATTTAAAACATACTTGAAACCTAGAGTTAGATCTTTACATTCGGTGACCAGTTAAACCGTATTTGGAACCAATGTGTGAAATCTATTCATTCGGTGACCATTTAAAACATACCTGGAACCTAGAGTTAGATCTTTACATTCGGTGACCAGTTAAACCGTATTTGGAACCAATGTGTGAAATCTATACATTCGGTGACCGGTTAAAACATACTTGGAACCTAGAGTTAGATCTATACATTCGTTGACCGGTTAAAACATACTTGGAACCTAGAGTTAGATCTATACATTCGTTGACCGGTTAAAACATACTTGGAACCTAGTGTTAGATCTATACATTCGTTGACCGGTTAAAACATACTTGGAACCTAGAGTTGGATATACACAATCAGTGACCAGTTGGCACACGGTGGCTGTTGCAGTCAGTGCCATGCTTGCGTTGTTTACTTGTCAGGATCACATCCGGCTACTCTCTGAGCCAATGAACATGCTCAAAACTGTCCAGTCTGGTGATCGAGGAAGGAAGGGTGATAAATGGGCCAGGCACCTTCATTATCAATCAGGTGCTTTGTTCACAATGAAGGTTGGCTGCGATGGATCTCCAGCAATGTCTACCTGTCGCCTTGATTGTACTTTATGTCAGACTATTGTTCTTCCATCTCTTGATGTTATTTTCCCACTTTTATCGTTGTCTACCTCTTGCTTGTTTGCCTTTAACCTAACCCTCCAGTGGGGTTTTAATACATTGTTATTTCTCGTAATGTGGCAGAAAAAGAAAACAAGGTTAGACAAGATAAGACCACATTATTTATACGATTAGAATAATATAACTCCAATTGTCCTGTTATACATGGGTACAACATAGTTATATGTATATCCACATCTCCCGTGCCTATATTCGAATTTATAATCGCATGTTCACTGTCCAGACTCATGCGTTACATGGTAGTGGTAAAAATGTACACACAATTTGCCAATTCTCATTTATTAATGCGTTGTTAATCTCGCTAGCTGTTAATACTGATTTCATGTTGTTGAGAACATTTATAGCCATTCTTATTCTCTTTTTGATCTATGCTTCATTTCTGACATCATCTGCTATTAGATGTCTAAGATAGGAGAAACTTGTTACTTGTTCTGGTGTGTCCCCGTTTACTGTGATGTTCATTGATAACCTTCCCTTTCCACTGCTAATTATCACAGTGTTCGTTTTTAGGATGTTAATATCTAAGCCACATTCTGCATTATGCCTGTTTACTTGTTCCACTAGGTTTTGTAACTATTGCTCGCTTTTTGCTAGTAACAAGATATCGTCTGCATACCTAAACTTGATTACGATTCTCCCATTGATCATAACAATGTTTTCCCGTAGTGAATTTGAATAACGAAGACACAAACCATATATAGTACGATTTATTGCCTGGCACATTCGCTGCATCTCGTCAGGTACTTACTGCAGCTGTCACACAACATAGAGTAAAATAATTAGAATCATCGTTCAAGCTGAAATATACACATGTTCACACAGTAATATCAGTTGTTTGCCATGGTAGTTTTAAACTGACTATCATGTCTGTCTGTTTGCACAAAATTGTCTTATGCAGATGGATCATTATCGTCTCTGCAAACTTTGACAAACGACTATTTGCTGTGTATGAAATAACACGCGAAAAGCGCTGTCACTATCAATGACATGACCGGTTTCCAAGACATGACGTGCAATGGTCGACCGCCGGAAGTTTATAATTGTAGTGTGTCACACTTCCCATGATCCCATCGCTTGTGTGTAGTTTCTTGTCAACCCAGTTTGGTATGTGTTCAAAAATCATAGTGTGTAACTGCCTCTCTGTTCGGCCAATGTAGGTAGATTTGCACCTGCATGTGAATCGGTAAATGCAATTAGTTGTGGCTTACAGCGAGGTAGATTCTTTTATTGCTGGATTGGGAATAGGTGTGGTTCTGTACCTAATAACTGGAGTTTCAGCACAGAATGTTCGGCCAACTGCTGTAACGAGCCAGTCCTGTAGATGGGATGACGTAATGCAACGTCTACAGGACCGGCTCGTTACAGCAGTTGGCCGAACATTCTGTGCTGAAACTCCAGTTATTAGGTACAGAACTACATCTATTCCCACCACAGCAATAAAAGAATCTACCCCGCTGTACGCCACATCTAATTGCATTTACCAATTCACATGCAGGTGCGAGTCTACCTACATTAGCCGAACAGAGAGGCAGTTACACACCAGGAGTTTTAAATACATACTACACTGGGTTGACAAGAAACTACACACAAGCGATGGGATCATGGGAAGTGTGACACACCACAATTATTAACTTCCGGCGTCGTCCATTGCACGTCATGTCTTGGAAACCGGTCATGTCATTGATAGGGACAGCGCTTTTCGCGTGCTTATTTGATACACAAAATAGTCGTTTGTTAAAGGTTGTAGAGGCGATAATGATCCACCTGTACAAGCCAATTTTGTGCAAACAGAAAGACATGATAGTCAATTTAAAACTACCGATGGTAAACAACTGATATTACTATGTTAACATGTGCATATTTCAGCTTAAACGATGATTCTAATTATTTTACTCTATGTTGTGTGACATCTGTAGTAAGTACCTGACCAGAAGCAGCGTAATCTTCCACTGATGTTAAGTCCAGGCAGTTCTCCAACTTGTTTTCAAATTCTTTCTGCGTATAAGTTGAGTAGACTTGGGACAAAACGCATCCCTAACGCACTTCTCTTTTTATCTCTATGGGAGATCATCAATACCATAAAAGGCGCAGGACACATAGATGACGTTAAAATGCTTATGGGATTCACGTATCGATATTCCCATGGACTCTGATATTCCCTCCGTCAATGGTTTACGTGGTCGGTTTTTATCCTCTGCTTCCAATTGTTCTGTACATCATTGCTGGCTGGGATTTTCAGTCGATATACGCTGGAACAGATGTTAAATCGATATACTCTGGTGGAGAAGTTAAGTCGATATACGCTGGAACAGATGTTAAATCGATATACTCTGGTGGAGAAGTTAAGTCGATATACGCTGGAACAGATGTTAAATCGATATACTCTGGTGGAGAAGTTAAGTCGATATACGCTGGAACAGATGTTAAATCGATGTACTCTGGTGGAGAAGTTAAGTCGATATACGCTGGAACAGATGTTAAATCGATATACTCTATCGCTGGAACAGATGTTAAATCGATATACTCTGGTGGAGAAGTTAAGTCGATATACGCTGGCGGAGATGTTAAGACGATATAGTTAGTTAAGTAGTCGACAGATCATCCCCATTGCACATCGAAGCATTCAGTCAATAAGAGCTCTGATCATCTCCTCAGCAAATTCCGCAGCGTGTAGCGGCTACCCACACAAGTTCTGTGTTGGTTTATCAGTTTTTTTTGGCTTCCTGCGTAGTGTTCTTGTTTGGCCACCCCTCTTTTAATTTACTGTTCTTGCAGTCTGGCCATGGTTGTAGATTCACAGTCATCACTTGGTTCTCGCAAAAGTCTTACTTTTCGTAGAGCATTCAGAATGTTAGCCTGGTCCATGGCGCGTCCTCCCTCCACAGTAGCCTTACCCGTGAGCTTGTCATCCCGCGCATTTCCTTGTACTCCTGCATGCCCTGGCAAGAAGATGAAACTAATCATTGCCAGCCGAGACCGCTCCAGAGACAGCAACCATTCTCTTCGGATCCACCCCAGCTCTATCCTCTTGAGCATGCTCATTGAGTACCTAAAGAAACATGCCCTAGTGAATGTCTGTAGTCTCGAGCCATGTTATAGCTTTACTTACTGCCATGACTTCCATAGTCAGGCTACTTGTGGTCTCAGCAAAAGCACCAGAGTCCTCCTTCACAATTCTCCCTCCGGCCCGAGCCGTAAAGGCCCATGAGCTTCTCACATGTCGGATGACTGACCCATCTGTGTAAATGACAGCATCACCGTCTAGCGAATTCTCGAAAATCAACGCTTGTAACTCCGCCTCCACAGCAGCCGGATTTTCTTGTCTGCATTTTCTGTCTAGTTAACGAAGATGTTAAGACAATATACGCTGGCGGGGATGTTAAGTCGATATACGCTGGCAGGGATGTTAAGTCGATATACGCTGGCGGGGATGTTAAGTCGATATACGCTGGCGGGGATGTTAAGTCGATATACGCTGGCAGGGATGTTAAGTCGATATACGCTGGCAGGGATGTTAAGTCGATATACGCTGGCCCAGATGTTAAGTCGATACACGCTGGCCGAGAAGTTAAGTCGATATACACTGGCTGAAATACTACGGAGGAAAGCACGTATAACCCTGTACGGAGTGCGATGATGATGATCTTCAATAATCACTAAACACTAAACACTTATGTTGTGAAATTCCACTGACCACTCCAGGGCTGTATAGTGAAAGCCCATCACTACAACTGCAGTTTGACCCCTGGCTACTGATGTGGCTACAGCCGTGCCAGTTACACTTTCAGTTCTCATCCGACTAGATCATCACATTGTTTGTTCTCCGGGTACTAAATTTGGTACTACCATCTATTGTTGTTATTGTTGTTGATGTTGCTTTAGTTGTTGTTGTTGTTGTTGTTTTAGTTCCTGTTGTTGCTCTTCTTCTTCTCTTCTTCTTCTTCTTCTTCTTCTTCTTCTTCTTCTTCTTCTTCTTCTTCTTCTTCTTCTTCTTCTTCTTCTTCTTCTTCTTCTTCTTCCCTTCTCTTCTTCTTCTTCTTCTTCTTCTTCTTCTTCTTCTTCTTCTTCTTCTTCTTCTTCTTCTTCTTCTTCTTCTTCTTCTTCTTCTTCTTCTTCTTCCTCCTCCTCCTCCTGCTGTCCTTTATCGCTCACTAGGGCAGTGGTTCTCAACCGGTGGGGAATTCTCCACACCCCCACTAGGGGGGAATTTTGGGGTTTCCAGGGGATCGGGGGAAATGAAGATTATTTCAAGATTGCGTTAATACAAGAACCGATTACTTAATCTTGTTTTTCCCTTCATACTTTACGGTTCTGTACGTCTCACCCTTCTAAAATTCATTTTTAAAGTAAGTAGACCCACAAATCATGTTTTATGTGGATGTCTAGACTTGTTTTAGTATGTACTTCCATTATTACGTATAATGTGTAGGGACGGGAGGAGGGACCTTTAGGTAGAAAATACGAAAAAAAGGGGGGGATGACGTTCTGAAAATATGGTGAAGGGGTGCACGGGCCAAAATAGCTTGAGAACCACTGCACTAGGGCATAGGTCATCAGCCAAATCATATCATGCCGTCCTGTCTGTCGCCATCTCCTGAAGATCCCCCCTCCCTCCCCTAACCCTGTCAATATTATTCATGGATGTCTGTAATTCTCTTCACAGTGTGTTTATAGGTCTCCCGCTAATTCGTTTGGGGGGTTCCAGGCTAGAGAGTGTCCAATTATATTGTCTTAGATTTTCTCCTCGTGTGTCCCATCCTGCCCCAGCTGTATGTCTTCGGCTCCTGGATAACTTGAGCTCAGTGAACCGTGATTCTGTCATGCTATTATTCACATTATTCTGCGCTCGCGCCAGTTAGTGAATGTTTGTAGATTTTTAGTAGTTATTTTAGTTATTCTCCCTGTTTCTGAACCATACAGTGGTACCGATTGCTGTAGTTTTCCACATGGTAAACCCATCAGTGTACAACCAGTGACTGTCAGCCCCGTGCAGATCTACATACCCACTTCCGCATTTGTCGTGCTGCCCTTTTCTCGCCACACTAAACTACAAACCGGAAGCTTCTATTCTAACAAATGATGCTGATTCATTCAGTTGAAAGTCCTCGTTTTGGCCGGGATATAAAACAATGTCAGAGGCGGGTTCAACACCAGGGCTCATCGCTTGTCAAAGTAAGGTAAAGATTGGTTACCTATTCCTGCTTGCTCCCAGACACACAAAATGGGATGACCATATTGCTACAGAGACACATGGTAAGAAGCTATTGCGGGAATGTTCTTGTTGTTTTAGTCTAAAGGGAACTCATAATGTTGGTTGGATCCTTTAGTAGACTCTCTGACATAGCGGCGGTGCATGCTGGCCTGTTCACTGCTTCATCCCTCAGAAAACCCGCGAGTCCTGGCATAAAGATAAACTCAACTGTATGATCTCTATACCTCTGCAGCAATCTGATCAAATGCCAGATCGGTAAAGTTTTAAACAAGTGCTCACTGAATCAAATAGTTTGCAACTGGCACTTAGTGCCCAGTCCTTAAATGTACTATCTAATAGTTTATTTACCTGAATTCATATGGACTGTGCTCGTCAGTTATTATGAATTTTTCAAACTCGGGGGTTCCAACGGTACATTGACTCTGTCAGATAATGAAACAGAAGTATATTTATGTCTTACTAAATACCTGTATAATTT
Organism: Cepaea nemoralis; assembly: GCA_014155875.1. Lineage (NCBI taxonomy): Eukaryota > Metazoa > Mollusca > Gastropoda > Stylommatophora > Helicidae > Cepaea > Cepaea nemoralis. The sequence goes on from JACEFZ010006836.1 coordinate 179,814, forward strand.
GGAGTAGACATATTTACTTAGTTTAGTTTAGCCGACGGATCAACATCACGGCACACGGGTGCAACCCATACATAAGTGCTCCGTTCTACTCCTAACTCAAGTCTGAGTCCGGAGAGTCTCAGCTCAGTGCACGAACTACGTAGCACAGGCAAGGATCCTTAAATACTTTGGGTAGATTGTTAACCCGACATTTTGCCAGGGCAGCGCCGTTAGGCTACTCTTTTTCGATTTCCAACTGCCAATGGATTTTTACGTGAGCAACAATACACACTGGGCGTCCGATCTCACTACCCAGAGACCAGGGGGAAATTTTATTACTAGAACGTCCACGTGAAATAATTCCCGGCCCTCGCGGGGCCTGAACCCGGGACCTCCAGCACTCGAGGCAGACACCATACCTCGAGACCACTCAGCTCCGTCAGATGTATTAACTAAATTGTTGAATGCTATTTACAGCAGTGAATATTTACTGAGAGATATGCTGAAATTATTTTTATAGCTATACCAAAACGACCAGGAGCAACTGAATGGGAAGACTTTCGTACAGTTAACTCCATAAACTACATCACTAAGTTTCTACTCAGAATTATAATGAGAGGAACAACAACAAAAATTAGAATTGAAATTGTGAGGAACAGTATGGATTTGTTGAAGGAAATAGTGCAATCGATGCAATATGTACATTCCGAACACTAACAGAAATATCAATAGACACACAGAAAAACAAATCTTTGTGCTTCACAGATTATACCGAAGCATTTGATAAAGTAAAACATGATGAACTCATACAAACATTGGAAGATATCAACTTTGATGTTCAAGATCTCAGATTAATAAAGCAAATATTTACTGGAACCACGCAGCAGAAATTTAAGTGGGAAATAAAGAGAGCATTTATGAACAAATAAAGCTACGAGTACGACAGGGATGTGTTTTGTCACCGGATCTCTTCTCCCTCTATAGCGAAGTAATAATAAGAGAGATCTTAAGGAAACCGGTAATACTAATCGGAGATTATAATATAAACAATGGTCAACCCAACAAAGGCAACAGTGACATTGTTCTCGTTGAATAATCACATTGTCAACACCCCAACACCAACTGTAATGCTGTGTTCAGAGACTGTGGAGAGAACACAGGCACTGGATTACATGGGGATACGTTTTGATCGAAGCCTTGCTTATAATGAGCACATAGACCAGGTGATAACAAAGACCAAGCAGGGTTTGGCTGCGGGTGATGGCGGCAGAAAACTGTGAGCAGCGCCATTTATGTCTTCTGTACGAGGGGCTGGTCATGTCTGTTTTGGAGTATGCGGTGGCTATCCTGACTCGCAACTGTAAGCAGATAGAAAGGGTGGAAAGGATACAGAATGAAGCTATGCGCATTATTCTTGGATGTATAAGAGATACAGCATGCAGGGCGATGCGCTACCTTCTTGATTTTCCAACCATTGAAGACAGAATACAAATTTCCAGAGCACGTGCCTACCTCAGAGATGAGGCAAACACACAACATCCACTGCATAGTGAAATTATGAAGGTGAATTGCAGCAGGATAAAAAGAGGAAGGTCGTGGATGGGTCAAGTCGAAGACATTGTTCAACAGGTGTGTTCACATGAGGACTTATAACCTAGCGAGGAGTGGGTAGAAGTGCCAACAGATGTATGTACGTCCTTTTCAGTTTGCATCCAACTAGACAGACAATGCAGACAAGAAAATCCGGCTGCTGTGGAGGCGGATGTACAAGCGTTGATTTATTTTCGAGAATTCGATAGATGGTGATGCTGTAATTTACACAGATGGGTCGGTCGTCAGACGCGTGAGAAGCTCATGGGCCTTTACAGCTCAAGCCGGAGGGAGAATTGTGAAGGAGGACTCTGGTGCTTTTGTTGAGACTACAAGTAGCCTGAGTATGGAAGTCATGGCAGTAAGTAAAGTAATAACATGGCTCGAGATACAGACATTGACTATGGCATGTTGCCTTACCGACTCAATGAGCATGCTCAAGAGGATATAATAATAATAATAATAATAATAAGTCTTTATTTTCAAAGGGTTAAGAATTGGGCACGCAGGCCCGTCTGACATTCTGCCCTTCTTCTCTATTTCCTCTCATACATTCTTTCATTCAACATCACTTATGAAGCAACTTTTGACAACAAAAGAACATTAAAACGCATGAAAAATAATCAATAACAAATGACTCACTGAGGCAGTGTTTAACATGGGCATTATAAATACCTAAGGAGGGTGTAACGTGCTCAGTGCATGCTCAGGGAATGTTTTTTGGCTAGTTGTCGTTTGAGATAAGTTACCATTATTGTCTTTTTTGTGTTATTTGTTATGGGGCATGTAGTCTGTACTAAGGTAGTGTTCAAACAGGTTGCGAATGTATGTATCATGATTGGTGGTGTCTTTGATTTCTTGTGGAAGATTGTTCCACAACTGAGCGGCAGAGTATGCTAAGCTTGTTTTATGTAAGTCTATCCTAGGTTTAGGGACATGAAGTATATTTAGTCGTTCCCTATGTCTAGCGTTATATTTAAACAATGGCCAAAGGTAGCTTGGAGCATTTTGAAATAGGATTTTGTGAATTAGTTTGGTCTTATTAAAAAGCAGGCGCTTGTGGAGTGGCAGTAACCGGAGACGTTTATATAGGTTAGAATTGTCGGTAAGCTTTTCACCATTAATTAAACGCACTGCCCTTTTCTGGAGTGAATATAGGCGTTTTGTTATTGATTTGGAGCATCCATCCCAGACTGTGGAGCAGTAATCAATATGTGTTTGTATATGAGAAGTATAGAATATCTTTCTTGTGTTTTCGTCAAGGAAATTTTTAATTTTGGCAAGTTGGTATACTTTTTTGGCTATTTGTTTAACTAGAGCATGAATATGTGAGTTAAAAGTTAGATTTTGATCTATGATAACACCCAGTGTCTTGTGCTCGGTGACACTTTCTACAGGCGTGCTGCCAATGTGCAGCTGAAGAGTTCTCTGCGAGTTTAGAGTGTGAAGTCTTTGCCTGGTTCCTATTAACATAGACTTTGTTTTAGAAATGTTAATTTGCATGCGGTTTGCATGACTCCACTTAACTACACTATTTATTTCCTGTTGCAAGGATAATTCTAGCACATTACGATCAACAGCGTTTGTATATACTGTGCAGTCATCAGCAAATAGATCGCAGGTCGACGACAGATTTAATGGAAGATCATTTATATAAATGGCAAATAATAGAGGGCCAAGAATAGACCCCTGAGGTACTCCAATATTAATGGTAATGGCTTGAGATAAAACTTTATTGTGTGATACTACTTGCTTTCTGTCTAATAAGAATGATTTTATTAATGTCACTATATTAAAACTTACTTTCATTGTTTCTAGTTTTTTAATTAGAATAGTATGATCTATCATATCGAATGCTTTCCTAAAGTCTATAAACACCGCTCCACATAGAGTATTGTTGTTAATATTTTGATGCCAGTTTTCTATCATGTTTGTTAGTGCCGTATGGCAAGAATATTTTGGCCGAAATCCTGACTGACTGTCAACTATCAGTTTATGGCGAACTAAGTGATCTAGTGTTGTTTTGTGGATGTGCTTTTCTAGCGGTTTGGATAATGAGGATAATATGGAAATTGGTCTATAATTAATCATGAGACGATCGTCTAGAGGACCAGCTTTTAAATGAGGATACACTTTAGCGATTTTAAAGGCTGATGGGAAGTGACCTCTGGTTAGACATTGATTATATATAAAAGTTAGTGACTCGCAGATCGCCGGTGCAGCATGGCGAAGGATCCGACTACTAATTCTATCTAGTCCTGATGAGTTATTGTTTTTTAGATTACGGAGATGAGTAAATACTTCAGTTGTCGTCATTAGCGGTATGTTGGAGGAAATGTGTCCATAGCATTTGTTCTCACAGAATAATGATAATAAGGATATGTCATGAGGCGCATCTGGTATTGCAGCCTTCAGTTGGTTTATGTCGGACTGAAAGTATCTACTGAATTGATCACATGTAACCTGATTTGATGGTAATGATTGTGATGATTTGTGTTTGTTTGTCAAGGTATTAATTGCTTTCCATATATCTTTAGTGTTGGTTTTATCTATTACTATGTTCTTAAAATAGTTTTTCTTTTCCTTCCGAATAACATATTGAACTTTGTTTCTCAGACTACGGTACATAGTTAGATCTCTATTTTTGTGAGCCCTGTCGCGATCTCTCATAAGTTCAACTACCTCCTGTGTGATCCACGGGGGCTTTGTGATGTTTAACACGGACTTCCTTAAATGGAACATGTTTATCAAATATACTTAGAAAGGTCTTTAGCCAGTGGTCCAGAGCATCGTCTGGGTCAGGAAGCTGGTAAACATAATCTAGAGATGAGTTGACCAAATCTTGTAAGAAGACGTCTCGATTGAAATTTTTGTAATTTCTATATTTTATGCTTATATGTTTGTGTTTGGGAGTTTTGGTGCCCCTTTTCGACCACGTGCAACATACTGGATAGTGATCGCTCATTGCATTGATAGGTACACTACATTCTGTGATGTTATCAGCACACGTAGTATAAATATGATCTATAAGTGTTTGCAGATGATTTAGTGATTCTAGTGGCTTGTTTGACTAACTGTTGGAAATTATATGACTCTATTATGTTTTCCCATGTTTTGTTTGATTTGTTAGCGTCTATGTTGAAGTCACCTAGCAATATTATTTCCCTAGCATTACTAAAGACTACATCCAGCATAGTGGTGAATTTTTCATACCAGATATTTCCTGCACTGGGGTTTCGATAAAGATAGCCAACTACTAGCGGTATGCAATTTTGAAGTTTAACCTCTATCCATACACACTCAATCTCACAGGTTTCAAAGTCTAGCCTGCGGTGGGCGTTAAGCGAGTTGGAAATATAAACTGCAATACCCGACTCTTGTTTCTGATAGGGATCTCTTCTAATGGTTTTAAAACCTCTGATAGCGATGTCATCATCTGAGATGTTGCCATTTAATCGACTTTCGCTAACGCCAAACATGTGAAAATTTTGGTTAAGTATAAGTGATAGTTCGGGCAGCTTCCCTAATAGATGGCATATGTTTACATGCCCGATTCTGAGCACATTATTCCTGAGCCAGTGTTCGTACTTATTAGACATTTCAACAATGCGAAATCACAAGTTTAAAAGCAAAACACACACACACACAAAGTGAATACAACTTACGTCACTTATTACAAAACACACTCTAAAGTACAGAGAAACAGTAATATCTCTGTAAATATATAAAAATACGTACACAGATCCGTAAGGAAGAGCAGTGAAGACCCCCTCACTCACCGTGAAAACACAATTAGAATTATTATAAAAGCTATACAGCTAAGTACTATCAATTAATATAAAGTCAAAACCAGTCAATGTTTGTAATAACTTATAACCTAATACGTTACTAGATCAAGTTATAACCAAATATGCAGATAAACGTTTAAGGAGAGGCTCTTTCTTGTACCGAGATCCGGTGTAGCTTTGTCCTAAGTTGCTAGTAAATACCAGGTTGTGTTGGTTGTTGGTATAGCGACATTATAAGTGCTTGACGAAGTGTAGCTGGGCTATACCGTGTGAGGTGCAACCATTCTGGGTTACAATTAAATGGGTACTGATGATGTCTCATGGGTATGTAATGACTACCAACTAGAGCCTCTGGATGGTGGCTAACAGGAGGTTGTGCTGGCACGTCGTTGTTGCTGAGAGTCGGATCCTTTCTGGGGAGAATAGGAATCATATCTTCGTAATTATTACCCTCCTGTGTGAAAGACGACGTATTTAACGGACTTGGTGTTGTGGTAGTGTCCCGTCTGGCTTGGATTTCAGGTGCAGTGGTTATGAGTGGTCTGCACACTTCTGTCCTATTGGTACTTGATGTGACGGGAGTATGTCGTCTGGCTTGAGTTTCAGGAGTAGCAAAAAGTGTCCGGCGCGATCCCGTATTGGATGTATGGTATGTCCGTTCTGGATATTTTAAATTCTTGGCGAGAAAACTGGTGCCCAATGTAGATAAATGTATTTGATCCTTGTAAAGACTCTTTTTTGGTGCACCAGCCTGTGAAGTGAATGATGCTGTATTGTTGATGAATTGTATCTTGTTATAGATGTGGGGTGGGTCCGAAGAGAATGGTTGCTGTCTCTCGAGCGGTCTCGGCTGGCAGAGATTAGTTTCATCTTCGTGCCAGGACATGCGGGAGTACAAGGAAATGAGCGGGCTGACAAGCTCGCAGGTGAGGCTACGGTGGAGGGCGGACGCGCCATGGACCAGGCTGACATTCTGAATGCTCTACGAGAAATAAGACTTTTGCGAGAACCAAGTGATGACTGCGAATCTACAACCATGGTCAGACTGCGAGAACAGCAAATTAAGAGGTGTGGCCAAACAAGAACACTACGCAGGAAGCCAAAGAAGATTGATAAACCAACACAGAACTGGTGTCGTTAGCCGCTACACGCTGCGGGATTTGCTGAGTAGGGGATTAGAGCAATTATGGACTGAATGGTTCGATGTGCAATGAAGATGATCTGTCGACTAACTTACTAACTATAATATAAACAATATACGTTATGCTGATAACACAGTACCGGTGGCGGCAAATATCTACAACAATTTTTCGACATTGTAGTAACAGAGACTGCTAAGAAAAGACTCTCCTTGAATATCAAGAAAACAGTAACAATGTTGATATTATAGAACAAAGGTACACCAAAATGTATTATGCAAATAGAAAGGAATATTCTCAACCAAGTTATTAATATTTAATACCTTGGGGCATTTATAATATCAGACGGAAGGTGCACAGCAGAGATTAAGAACAAATATATTGTATGCAAACGTATCTTATGCAATAAGTCACTATCAATGAATGGAAGAGAGAGAGTGCTTAAGTGCTGTATAGAACCAGTTTTGCTGTGTGGCAGCGAATCTTGGAATATAAATGAACAAAATATGAAGAACTTGGAAGCAACAAAGATATGGTTCCTAAGACGAATTTGATAATTCCTTGGACTGCCGGAATAACTAAAGACGATTACCAGAAAGAAGCTAATGAAACTTGAACATAGTATACAACAATAAGGAAGAGACAAACAGCTTTTTTTAATGTTATGAGAAGAGAGGTATTGGAAAACATCGTGACGACTGGAAGGATCGAAGGGAAGAGGGGCAGGGGCCGAGCAAGAGAAATGATGCTGGATGGATTGAGAAGGTTGAATTGGGAAATATCAGCAACAGAGTTGATCAAGAACACCAAAGCCCGATATAAATGGAGAGACATGAACGCTGCGCCAGCTGGTATGGCACTTGATAATGATGATATACCAGTGGTTTACAGATTATACAAAGGCGTTTGATAAAGTGAAACATTCTAAAATGATACAATTATTGGATGTAATTAAAATTGATGAGAAAGATCTCAGAATTATAGCCTCTCTTCTGTCACTTTTGCTATTGTCTTTTGTTCGCCATTATTTGCTTTTTAACTTCTTTAGGAGCTCGTGTGTATGTTTCCTGTGTCCTGTCTTTCGTAGTTTGGGTTTTGCGAATAGTTACATCTGCTCTTAGTTCACCTTTGAGTTTAGGGACTGTAGTTACTTCTGATTTCGGTTTGGGCTGTTGGCAGTGGCGCTTTATAAATCCTGTGGAGTACCCGGATTCATACTGTGCATACGGATTAAAATTCTGCATAAAGCCCAAACACATTAACCGTGTTGAGTCGCAAGCACAATTTGAAATGTTGTTTGATCAAGTCTCCAAGTTATCACCTACTTCTGCTGAGTCAGTCGGGTGGCTGAAGGCCAAACTGGTAGATTTAGAACACCAGTATCGCACAACCCCCTCTAAACAGACATGTCCGCTGACCAACGAACACCTTTCTGCCTTAAAAGCGTTAAAGGCCAACAAAACATTCGTAATATTGAAACCTGACAAAGGGAGTGGTGCAGTACTGATGGACATATCAGACTACCAGAGAAAATGGATGATATATTATCAGACGCATCTAAATTCAGAGTAGAGCAAACATTTAACAAGTCGGAGGACCTGGATGCAAAAATGAGGAAAGAAATCCAGTCACTTGTGAATGCAGGACTCATCAGTGAGGCCACTGCAAAAACGCTCACACCGCGTGGCTCCCAAACACCTCAGATGTACGGTCTACCCAAGCTTCACAAGCTTGGCATCCCACTAAGACCGATCCTTTCCATGGTTAACTCGGCACAACACCGAATGGCGAGATGGCTAGCTGAAATTTTAAAGCCAGTACGACAGTCCTTCGATCCAAGAACACTCAGGGATACATTCTAACTGGTGGAATTATTGGATACTATGGACATAAACAACAAACACATGGCATCCATGGATATTGCCTCTTTATTCACCAACGTCCTATTAGATGAGACCGTGAATATAATAAGTGAACGCATTAGAGACAAACAACTGAAACTAGGCATACCATCAGCTATTCTAGAGAGGCTATTAAAATTATGTACTGCCAACATACAATTCAACTTTCTAAACAAGTCATACCGCCAAATTGACGGAGTGGCCATGGGGAGCCCACTTGTACCTATTCTAGCGGACATCTTCATGGCACACTTAGAAGAAAAGAGATCCTCAGAAATCAATAACTTGGCCTTTTACCGTCGTTACGTGGACGATATACTAATTATCACCACAGGAGAGCTACAAGCAACGTCGTTCCAGGCCACAATGAACGAGACACATAACAACATCTCTTTATCTATGGAACACGAACACAACGAAGCGTTGCCGTTTCTAGATATCCCAATGAGACGTAGAGCAGACGGCACAATTCAAAGATCAGTGTACCGCAAAGAAACATGGACTGGCCAATACTTAAATTTTCAGAGCTTCGCACCTGTCCAGTACAAACGGGGCTTAGTACGGACCCTGTTTGACCGTGCTAGGAAGATATGCACCCAGGACACACTGACAGAGGAATATAACACTCTGAAGAATGCCTTAAACCTGAATGGGTACTCCACAGGATTTATAAAGCACCACTGCCAACAGCCCAAACCGAAATCAGAAGTAACTACAGTCCCTAAACTCAAAGTATTCATCCAGCTAACCTTCCGAGGAGATGACGTAATGCAACGTCTGCGGGACCGGCTCACCACAGCAGTCGAGCGAACATTCTGTGCTGCAGCTCTAGTCATCGGGTACCGAAACACACCGTTCCCAGTCCCAGCAGTAAAAGAAATTGTAGCTTTGTACGCCAAATCAAATTGTATTTACCAATTTACATGCAGATGCGAGGCCATCTACATAGGCAGAACTGAGCGACAGTTACATTGCAGGGTTTCGGAACATATTCCGAATTGGTTGGACAAAATACTACACACAGAAGATGGTAGCCTAGGCAGGCCGACACACCGGAAAAGTCTGGTTTCATCGGTCGGGAGACATGTGCTCGAGACTGCTCACGTGGTTGAAAGAGACAGTGCCTTCCGTGTGTTGTTCAACACACAAAGTAGTCGATTGTTAAAGTTTGCTGAAGCTATACTAATCAACCTTCGTAAGCCGTCCTTGTGTAAGCAGAAAGACATGTTAGTCAGTTTAAAATTACCGTGGTAGACAATCGACATTACTGTGCGAACATGTGTATATTTCAGTTTGAAGGATTTATCTAATTAATTCACGTAAGTTGTGTGATTTCTGCAGTATGTACCTGACGAGATGCAGCGAAATATGCCAGGAAATAAATCGTGCAATCTATTGTTTGTGTCTTCGTTATTCAAATACTCAATGTATCAAAAATAGTAAAAATCAGAAATGAAGAAGTCAGGACTAATGTCGGGGTTATAACTGCGCTAGAGTTTATTAGAAGGCAGAAAGTCAAATGGTTTGGCCATGCAAGTAGGTTACCAACTAAGATGTACCTCAACAAACAATGGTCTACAGACCAGATAGAAGCAAAGGAAGAGGCCGACCATGTAACGATGGACAGATGGAATAACAGAGTTCATGAGAATCTCGATACTTGAAGCCCTTAAACGAGCACTCTCCCTCTGTTTATGTTTCACCTAGACATCGCAAGGTACAAGAAGAACACGATGAGATGAGATGAGATGTAACTTTTGAGCTTCAGTTTAATTATGCTCATCAGAAAATGATGATTTGTAACACGTCTGCTCTACTACACATTTACAACCTCTTATGTCTTGCAGATATGATCTAAACTTCTAACTTTCCATTTTCGTTTGTTACCCAATGTCCGTGTTTGACTGTGATCTTCTCATAGCCCGTGTTATCCAATCCCGTCTATGCATTCAAGCCCATCGGAATTTTGATATTTGTATTTCTTTGATGTCCCACAATTCTTTGGAGCTGCATATAAAATCCAGCCTTAATTTATTCATCCTCGACATGTGTGGGTGCCTAGCACTGAATTTATTCGTGTTTTTTTTTTAAAGTTCAAAATATTGTTGTTATAATTCTTGAACTCGTAGCTTTCCTTTCTATTTGTGCTGGCTGTCTTTGCCTCTTTAGTTAACATTAGTTTCACTCTTTCACGGTGCTGAAGTGTTCCTCTGTATGGCCTGAGTCTAGCACTGTTTCACCGGGGCTTATAATCTGTCTGCCTGCTCCATTCCATTTTGTTTTACATAATTCCAACATGCCAATGTCACCGAGGTTCGTCCCTTCACTACTTGTGCTGCCTTTCCCGATTTACACTTAGTTCTAACTTTCCCCATTCATACATAGTTTTAACATTCATAATTAACACATAGTTCTAAATTGCCCATTCATATATAGTTCTAACTGTCATATTCACACATAGAGCTAATTTTCCCCATTCACACATAGTTCTAACTTTCCCCATTCACACATAGTTCTAACTTTCCCCATTCACACATAGTTCTAACTTTCCCCATTCATACATAGTTCTAACTTTCCGATTCATACATAGTTCTAACCTTCCCCATTGAAACCTAGTTCTAACTTTCCGATTCATACATAGTTCTAACCTTCCCCATTGAAACCTAGTTCTAACTTTCCGATTCATACATAGTTCTAACCTTCCCCATTGAAACCTAGTTCTAACTTTCCCCATTCATACATAGTTCTAACTGTCTCCATTCACACATAGGTCTATCTTTCCCCATTCATACATTGTTCTAACTTTCCAGATTCATAAATAATTCGAATGAACGAACGAACGAACGGACTTTATGTTCAAAGGATAACAAATTTGGCTCGCAGGCCCGTCTTACTTTCGGCCCTTCAAATTCTAACATTCAAGCTACGTATACTGGCCATTTCCCTCCGTGAAAGGAAGAAAAAAAGAAAGGAAGAAAGTCAGAAAGGCAGGAAGGTAGACATGACGAACATATGAGTTCCGAAATCCTAGGGGTTTTCTCCGCATGGCGCCATACCTCTTCTAGAATAGCTTCTTTACCTCTGGCATTACATGGTAAGTCTGTTTCCTTTATCTTTTAATTATTGATGGTTGATTGGATTTGTTGATGATTGATTGGATTGTTTGCTGACTGTTTGGATGTGTTGATGATTAAATGGATTTGTTGATGATTGACTAGATTTGTTGATGACTGAATGGAGTTGTTGATGATTGATTGGTTTTGTTGATGATTGATTGTATTTGTTGATTATTTATAGGATTTGTTGATGAATGATTTGATTTGGTAATTATTAATTGGATTTATCGATGATTGATTGCATTTGTCGATGATTAATTGGATTGTGAAATTAAAGCTTTTGGTATGGAAAAATGGGAAAGCCAGACCCACGCCCAACCCTCCAACGTGGCCTCTTACGACCTCTACGGTAGGTTACAGTGTGATATTGTTCTTTGCTGCACGTGAGAATCCCGTTAACACCAGGGCGGAATCCACTTTTGTCGCCTCTCGTATAAATATATTTTTAAAAACTTAGTTTTACGGCCTTTACAGGACGTCGTAGTCAACCTTAAGATATTTTAGTTGTTTGTGATTTACCAGGCAGGTTTACATTCAGTAGTTTGCCATTCATTTTCTAAACGACCGACTCACATACCATCATATGTAAACTAACACAAAACTGACTACTTCCACGTGTTTCGAACGCGGTATGCGGGATTTTGAATAGCGTTCGTAATTCCTTCGCCGCAGTGAAGTATTAGAGGTAAAGTATTATTAGAGGTAAAGTATTATTAGAGGTAAAGTATTATTAGAGGTAAAGTATTATTAGAGGTAAAGTATTATTAGAGGTAAAGTATTATTAGAGGTAAAGTATTATTAGAGGTAAAGTATTATTAGAGGTAAAGTATTATTAGAGGTAAAGTATTATTAGAGGTAAAGTATTAATAGAGGTAAAGTATTATTAGAGGTAAAGTATTATTAGAGGTAAAGTATTATTAGAGGTAACGTATTATTAGAGGTAAAGTATTATTAGAGGTAAAGTATTATTAGAGGTAAAGTATTATTAGAGGTAAAGTATTATTAGAGGTAAAGTATTATTAGAGGTAAAGTATTATTCATCTATTCACTTTATATGATATGTAACGCTGCAGTATACACCTGAGCAGATACAGCGAAATATGCCAGGCAATAAATCGTTCAACATACTGTTTGTGGCTTCTTTGTTTCAGTTAAACAGTCCTTCAAGAAACAAACGAAGACCGTAGCTTGATCTGAACAATTCGGGATCGACAATGGATGTGGCTGGGTACATTATGAGGAGAAATGAACTTTATCACATACTGGCAACTGGCAACATCGAGGAGATTAGATCTAGGGGAATGCAATGTGATTCATACCTGAACAATTTAGTTATATAGCATGGTTAAGAACACAGTCCTGATGCAAGTTCTGCTGTTTACGCCAGATGGCGAATCCGTCCATGCTTATCATGCTGATAGTGATGATGATGATGATGACGATGTTGACGATAATATACTCAGAATGAACAGTATTAGCAACCACACATTTGTCTAACCTGAGCAAATGCCAGGAAAAAGATCTGTTCGTGTGAAAAATTCAAGCCAGGCATATTAAGTTCTTTCGCAACTCCAGACTTTGTGTAGTTAATGTATGCCTAGTTAGATACACAGAAACGAGGTGGAGTTAGTTCATTCTGAACATTCAAACTGGATTATTAGATTATGTTACGATCTTGTAGAATGGCAGTATTTTACTCCTTCTTTGGCAATGATATTCTAAGAGCATTTCTCCTCTTCCCATATTTGGGCTGAAAATCGTAAATTCTTCTTTAGTGATTGCCCAACAGCGCTTTGACTCACTCCCATATGTTGTTACAGCCAAGATACGTCTTCTGAAAATGTCACTTTACGTGAGTGGGGCTGATATGTCAGTCCTTTTTAATACTACAGGGTTTATTTTTAATGACTGTGCAGTGTTTGAAAATATTGTCGGTCCAAGATTTGTATTCACCCTCTGTAAAGTTCATGCAACATAATAGATGAATACAAAACTTGGACAGGCAATATTTTCAAACACTGCACAGTCATAATAATTACACCCTGTATTTAACCTCTGCACTGCGATCAGCTGTCTGAAGTTATTTTAAACATTCCTCATTCTTGTTAAATATGGAGTCAAGATATTCAAAGTGTGTGACATTTTGAAATAAACTAACTTCCTAATTTAAAAAAAAACAAAACAAAGAAAGCTGCTAATTCTTGATTAAGGAACAGAATAGAAGAATGGTATTCAAAATACTGAAAAATCTGAGCGAATAAAAATAGAATAACAAGACGGGCTAAGACTTATTCATGGGACACGATTGTTAACATTTTGAGAGAAGAGACAAAGCAGCAGTAAGAAACTACTACAAGAAAGTCAGTGGAATAAGACAGCACATTGAAAATATCACTCAACAAAATTACTAAATGGTGAAAACGGGCTATCCATACTAGGCCCCCCTAATGATCGTAGAAAGTTGGAGAAATTATAATAAGCTTCTTAATTTCAATAAAACAGACAAATGGAGAGATTAACATTGTAAATAATACAGGAGAGAGAATGAGAGAGAGAGAGAATGAGAGAGAGAGAGAGAGAGAGAGAGAGAGAGAGAGAGAGAGAGAGAGAGAGAGAGAGAGAGAGAGAGAGAGAGAGAGAGGTGAGCTCAACCAGAAATATCACTAGCAGGAACAGAACAAGCAATTAAAATGAAACAAAAGCACAATGCGACTGACATTGGCCGTTTACCATCAGATGCAATCAAAGCAGCTGGAGAAATATTCCAGATCGCCTGGTCAGACCAAGAAATACTAGATCATTGGTAAACAGCATTCAAGTAATCTGTAAAATTGCAGGAAGTTGCATCTACAGAACAAAGACAAACACTTGTGACAGAGTCAACATTAATACGCAATAGGATTGCCTAAGATTACACGGAATTAGCAAACATCTCATCAATGTTTGCAAATCATGATATATGTCAAGTAACAGTTTTACACGAACAAAGGCAGGTAAATCTACACCAGGTATACGACAAGGATGTGTGCTCTCCCTCATGCTTTTTGAAACACATCCTGAAGCAAAGAGCAAGGAAAATGATAGCTTTCAGGAGTGCTATTTGCTTGCAACAAATTATTAATATCAGAGAATGAAGACAGCCTTCAGAATCATGTAATTCAAGATCAATACCAAATGTGAAAAAAAAGAGACAATGTGAAAATAAGCATTGTAAAGACAGAGACGATGATGATAAACAGACAGTCGGAAACTCTGGGAATAAAAATAAAGAATACGTAAATAAAACAAATAAACGAATTTAAATATCTATGGTCAGATAAGAAGATGGGCAGAGAGATAAACACACGTTGTGCTAAGGCAAATCATGTACTGGGGGATCTAGCGCCGCTTCCGACACATACAAGATAAAAATGTTTTGCGTATCCTTTTACAGGACTTAGCTGTCAACAGCAGCATCTTTCAGCTGTCTGTTGATCTCTTGGCAAGATTACGCTCAGTAGTTTGCCATTGCTTTCTGAGCGGCCGGCTCAGTATCCCGCAAGTCACGAGCGGGGGTCGAACCCCCTCAGCTCTCGCTCCGCTGCGAGACTCTGCGTGATAAACGGGATTACAGAGAGAAAGTGTTGTAACCCCACAGCCAGAGAGACCGGCACATACGAGATACCTGCAACTATTACAGCAAATCTCATAAGTACTATTTTGTGGAATGGCATACATCTATGCTTACTGAAACGATCAAACGTAAAGATAACAACAGAGATGAGATTCTTTAGAAGAACTGTGGGAGTGTCTGTGAGAGATAGAATTAGGAATGGGAAAATTATTAGAAGACCTGGTCTGAAACCAGTCATACAATGTATTAAAGACCAACATATTAAAACGTTTGGACAACTCACAATAATGCAATGGTACTATCCGTCACAAAATGTCAAATAGAAGAAATATTATGGGTGCAGAGCAGTGGCAAGACCACGTAACAGATGGAATGTTGTCATCAAGAACAACTATAGAGAAATGAATACCAACTTACACAAAGTATTAGAAAGAGCCCATAAAAGATCTGCGCTTCGTAACCCTACACTTAACATAGTTAATTTGATGATGCCAAAAAGAAGAAGAAGAAGAAGAAGAAGAAGAAGAAGAAGAAGAAGAAGAAGAAGAAGAAGAAGAAGAAGAAGAAAACGAAGGAGGTAAAGGGGGGGGGGGGAAGAGAGAGCACGTGAAAAAGCATATTGGAAAGAATAATAGCTTGCAAGGAATGATTTCTTGTAAAAAATAACATCTTGTAAGGAATAACCTATTTGTAAAAATGATATATTGTAAAGAATAAGATCGTGAAAGGAATAACTTGTTAGAAATAACAGCTTGTAGGGAATAACTTCTTGTCAAAATATCTTGTAGTAAATAACATTTTGTAAGAAGGTGATGTTATGTTGAGTAAATGCGTTATTCGGTTTTAGTAGTTGATATGAGAATGACAAACCCTGTATGCCAACTTGAGTCCTGCGTTGTCTGCGAAGTTTTCATTCAGTGTCAAATTGCCATCTACCTGAAAACACGATCAAGCATGACCTTACCACATATATTTCTATAATAGTCTGCCAGAATCACACACACACACACACACACACACACACACACATATATATATATATATATATATATATATATATATATATATATATATATGTGTGTGTGGTGTGTGTGTGTGTGTGTGTGTGTGTGTGCGTGTGTATAGTTAGACTGACAGAACCACATATATATGTTTATATAGTTAGACTTAACCTCACACATAACATAGAAAATCTCACTTTTCTGCCTAAAAGTCATGGACAGTAACAGCCAAATTTTATAAGTGCATAAGTAAAAGCAGTTATACAGAAAAGTCCTAAAAACAAATCACCAGGTCCAGATGGAATAACCACAGAAGCTATTCAGGTCTGTGGGGAAACAGGAGTTAAATGGCTAACAAGACCTTTCTATATAGCATGGGAAGAAAGAAAAGTACCAGATGATTGGCAACAGGCAATAATAGTACCAATATGGAAAAAGAAAAAGAGTGAGAAACATACAGAGGTATATCACTCCTGAGCCATATAGGGAAAATGTATGCAAAATTATCGGAACAAAGAGCTAGACTCATAGTTGAACAACAGTTAAGCAAAGTACAATTCGGTTTTCGGAAAGGTAAAAGTTGCACTGATATACTATTTACACTTAGACAAGTATATTAAAAAACTATCGAATATAGCGACCAGCAGAATATTGTGTTTGTATATCAGGAAAAGGCTTTCGATAGAGTAGACAGATACAAATTATGGACCATCCTTGAAGACTATGGGATACAAGGGCAGTTGCTAGAACACATCATAGCCATGTACCATTCGAGCCTAAGTGCAGTAAAAACACACAAAGGAATATAAGATATGTTCACAGTCAATACAGGAGTGAGTCAGGGATGTGTGCTCTCTCCTCTGCTATTTAATGTCTAAATGGACAGAATATCCAGAGAAGCAAGTCTTGACAGAACAGTTTCAGAAAATTTAGAACTCTTTACTCCAGATGAAACAACTGATCCACAGAAAATAAATGAACTTCTATTTGCACACGATCAGAGCCTGTTTTACAGCGATGAGGGCAGACTACATCATCATATTAATAATCTGAGTTCAATCTGCAGCAGATACAATATGAGTATAAACACAGCCAAAACCGAAGTAAGGCAAGTGAGCAGATCGCAGGGCCCACTAAGTATACAGATAAATAACACAACTCTGAAACAAGTTAAGGAATTAACATATCTTGGAAGTATGATCACAGAAGATGGCAGATAGGACAGAAAAATCGAAATCAGATGTCAAAAAGCTAGTGCACTTACATATCAACTATCACCCTTACATCCAAATATACCCATGTCCGCAAAACGACAGATAATAAACAGCATAATCACACCAACCCTATGCTACCAATCTCAAACTTGGACTTTATCCAAATCACACTTTCGCAAAATCAACACCTGCGAGATGAGATACCCGAGGAGAGCTGCAAACTTAACAATCCGAGACCGAGTAAAAAATGCTGTTATCAGACAGACTTTGAGATCAACACCTTGTGCCACATTTATTTAAAGGCAGAAAATCAAGTGGTTCGCCATTTCATTAGAATGCAACACCAACAACTACCATCACAGGCCTTACATCAAAGATCATCTGTGACGAGACCAAGAGGACGTCCAAGAACAAAATGGATTGACGACATCAAAGACATTGTACAACCACACGGAATGACGAACGAACGAACGAACGAACAAACTTTATTTTTAAAAGGTTAAGAATTGGGCACGCAGGCATGTCTAACATTCTGCCCTTCTATCACTCTCTTTCATACCACGACCATACCATGACCATACCATGACCATACCATAAATATCATGGCACTATCCAGTGCCGTCCACCGGGCGATAGAACGCAAATTATTCCACTCCACGACGCTTGACAGCAGAAGTAGAAGATGATGATGATGATGATGATGATGATGATGATGATGATGATGATGATGATGATAGACTGACAGTCCCATATATATATATATATATATATATATATAATATATATATATATATATATATATATATATATATATATATATATATTTACATAGTTAGACTGACAGACCCACATATATATGTTTATATAGTTAGACTGACAGACCCACATATATATGTATATATAGTTAGACTGGCAGACCCACATATATATGTTTATATAGTTAAACTGACAGACCCACATATATATGTTTATATAGTTAAACTGACAGACCCACATATATATGTTTATATAGTTAAACTGACAGACCCACATATATATGTTTATATAGGTAGACTGACAGACCAATCCAATCCAATCCTTGGTACGAATACCCCCGTTCAGCTTTGTTTTTTTTTTGGACTTGGCTGTAATTGGGGTGTTTATGGTGTGACTTGTAGATTCAGTAGAGATGCAGTATCCACTGCATAGTGAAATTAGGAAGGTGAAGGGCAGCAGGTTAAAAAGAGGACGGTCGTGGATGGGTCAAGCCGAGGACATTCTTCAACAGGTGTGTTCACTTGAGGACTTAGAACCTGGCGAGGAGTGGGTGCAAGTGCCAACAGACTTCTGCACATCCTTTTCAGTTTGCATCCAACTAGATAGAAAATGCAGACAAGAAAATCCGGCTGCTGTTGAGGCTGAAGTACAAGCGTTGATTTTCGAGAATTCGCTAGACAGTGACGCGGTCATCTACACAGATGGGTCGGTCGTCCGACATGTGAGAAGCTCATGGGCCTTTACAGCTCGGGCCGGAGGGAGAATTGTGAAGGAGGACTCTGGTGCTTTCACTGAAACCACAAGTAGCCTGACCATGGAAGTCATGGCAGTAAGTAAAGCAATAACATGGCTCGAGACACAGACATTCACTAGGGCTTGTTTCCTTAGCGACTCAATGAACATGATCAAGAGGATAGAGGAGGGGTCGATTCGAAGAGAATGGTTGCTGCCTCTGAAGCGGTCTCGGCTGGCAAGATTAGTTTCATCTTCGTGCCAGGGCATGCGGGAGTACAAGGAAATGAGCGGGCTGACAAGCTCGCAGGTGAGGCTACTGTTGAGGGCGGACGCGCCATGGACCAGGCTGACATTCTGAATGCCCTACGAGAAGTGAGACTTTTGCAAGAACCAAGTGATGACTGTGAATCTACAACAATGGCCAGACTGCGAGAGCAGCAAATTAAAAGAGGGGTGGCCAAACAAGAACACTACGCAGGAAGCCAAAGAAGATTGATAAACCAACACAGAACTGGCGTCGTTAGCCGCTACACGCTGCGGGATTTGCTGAGGAGGGGATCCGAGCACTTATGGACTGAATGGTCCGATGTGCAACGAGGATGATCTGTCGACTAACTAACTAACTAACTAACTAACTTGTAGATTGTCTTTCGTACTTTGGGCTGTTTGTTTTCGGCTTCCCGGCTTCTGATGTGTTGATTGTGTTCATTCCTTACTTCTTGAGATTTTTCATTAAAGGGCAGAGTCGCGCACTTGTTGGGGCCTGGAGCCACCGCGTCATATGGTGCTGATTTTTTCAGGGAGTTTTACCAGTTGTCGTCTCTCCTGGTGTTCCACCTCCTTCCACGTCTTGGGTTGTCTTCGAATCTTCTTGGTCTTGATTGATTCCGTGTGTCGAGGCCGCCTCCGACTAGACCTTTTGGATACCGTCTGTCGAACCATTTTTCTTGGTTTGGGTATCCATTTTCAGCCAGTTCTGTTTCACTTTCTGATAATTCTTCTTCTGTCCTAGTCTTTGTGTTTTCTGGTTCAGGTGTTTCGGTCTTGGCCTTGAGTAGTTCTAGTTGTTGTCTTTCTTCTTGAATCTGTTTGAGCGTTTCTTGTGCTTTTTTCTTTCTTCTTAGATTTTTGATAAAGTTTCGTCAGTTTCAGCCTTTATATCAGACATTCGGGTGACATCCTGCTCTATCTTCTGCTAGACTAGCTTCAGTTCGTCCAGGATGCGCTGAACGGCCGTTATCTAGGTTTCTTGCGTCTTGTCTTTTTCTTTCTCCATGTTTTTTAACTGTGCTCTCAGGTCCTTCAGTTGGCCTTCCAGTTGTGCTATGTCACTTTTGGTGAGTCGGTTAGTCGCC
>JACEFZ010006836.1:205000-207500 GCA_014155875.1 Cepaea nemoralis
TATAAAGAGATCATATCACAACCTGTAGATATCCAACTACCCATTTCTACCTATGATTTAGTCACTGACACCAGAGACAAAATCATACGTTCCTGTATACTGGCCAGAACATCACTACAGGAGAAAGGTTTTAAGTACAGGCAGTACGCCAACAGAGGTGCAAAAACAATTGTACTAAATCCAGGTCAGGATATTTTACTACTGCTACCTGACAAAAGAGATTTACTATCAACCTCTTGGCAGGGACCTTTTAAGATTATTAGAAGAATTTCGGAAGTTGATTACGAAATCTCTTTAAATGGAAAGTTGAAAATATTCCATGTAAATATGTTGAAACCATACTATGCTAGACAGGACATTGAGACAAGTGAACAGACGCAGCTAACTGGTGACAGAGACGAAACGACAATTTCCCAACGGAATGACACCTCGACAAATGAAGCATCGTTAACGACACACTCTTACGACGACAAAAACGACGAAGACATATGGACATTACCGACAATCTGTGATATCGACAACGACGACAAATTTGACGACATATTGACAACGATTGATCTCGACGACGACGACAATGACATTGAGGACAATTTACAAACAGTAGCATCTGTGATAAATCAGACAGACGTAGGACAATACTGAAATCCCAGTACCTATTATGACTGACGACGGGAGTATAAATGACATACATATCTCTGACACTTTGACACAACAACAGCGACAAGACATTTTGACTCTCCTTAACGAGTATAAATCTATCTTTTCTAACAAACCTGGACGCACTGACAAGATAACACATTCAATTGTGCTGACAGATCTGACACCGGTCAAATGTAGACCATATTCTATTCCTCTCCATTACAGAGCAAATTTAGACAAAGAAATTTTAGATTTAGAGAAAAATGGAATAATTCAAAAATCGATGTCTCAATATTCTTCACCGATTGTCCTGGTGAAAAAGAAGGACCAGACAATCCGTTTGTGCATCGACTATAGGGTATTAAATACAAGAACCACAACGGATGCAGAGCCAATGAACAGTTGTGAAGATCTCATTTTAAATATGGCTCAATCATCCTTATTTTCCAAGACTGATTTAGCGAAAGGATATTGGCAAGTGCCACTACACCCTGCTTCTAGACATATAACAGCATTCGCAACACCCCTCGGTTTGTACGAATGGCTATATCTTCCATTTGGTCTCAAGAACGCACCGGCCACATTTGTTAGATTAACTAGATTGTTATTACACGGAATTAAAGATGTTGAAGCCTATATTGATGATATATGCATCCATTCTTCTAATATGACTTCTCACTTACTTACACTCAAACAAGTCTTCAACCAAATCTCTCTTTTTGGACTTACTATCAAACCTTCCAAGGTTGAATTAGGCTATAGACAAATAGACTTCCTTGGTCATAGAATTTCTGAAGGCAAATTGTTGACAGATGATAAAATTGTTTCCAAGATTCTTAATCTAGAAGTTCCTACCACAAAGAAACAAATTAGAAGTTTACTAGGTCTTATTAACTATTATTCTAAATTTATTCCACATTGGGCAGAACTTACCTCAGTCTTTTCTGATATGTTAACTAAAGATCATCCATCAAAAATTTGTAAAAGTACCAGCTTAGACGATGCAATGTGTAGATTGAAACATATTTTTTCTAATCCACCAGTCTTACGATTACCAAACATAAATTTACCCTTTATTTTGACCACAGATGCGAGTGCTATCGCAATAGGAGGATGTTTAATGCAGGAAGTGGATGGAGTGAGACACCCGATTCTCTATGTAAGCCGCAAACTAAAGAAGGCAGAGACCCGGTATGCTACAGTGGAATTGGAGGCTTTAAGCCTACTGTTTTGTATATTGAGATTATCTAAGTTCCTCTTGGGTAGTCACTTTGTTGTGCTCACTGACAATTCGCCATTGTTGGTCCTTAACCAAGGGTCACCTAAAAACCATCGTTTAAAAAGATGGTGTCTTCTTCTTCAAGATTTCGACTTCGAAATCCGCCATATCAGAGGCACGGACAACATTATGGCTGACCTATTATCACGGCAAACGAATGCGCCAGTAGAATGACTTTTAGCACATCGACCATTCGCCATACTAGAAACTGTGATACTTTTAGTCTGTGGCATATAACAGTGTAACTCTACACCTGCTAGAGAACTCTCAGTGAATAGGTTACTTACGACACCCACGAACATGAAACTTTAAGAGCTATACTTTAAGAGCTATACTTTAAGAGCTATACTTTAAGAGCTATACTATCAAGTGCCCAAGCTCTAGAACGATCCCAGCAAGAAACGTTAACTGTGTTTCAACCAATAATATCAACCAGTGAACTGACTCTGAATACTGTAAGAACACTTTATACGGGACATTGAGAACAATCCATACTTGCTGTTGCTACGAAACTTTGCAAACAGCCGAAACAGAACGACGTCGACTACAACACTCAAGAGACAGCCATACTAACTTTAACAT
>JACEFZ010006836.1:212500-265000 GCA_014155875.1 Cepaea nemoralis
AGCCGAGGACTAAAAAAAAGTCGCTTAAAAGTCGACAGGGTCGACTTCATTGCATCGGGTTTTATCCCATATGGCTCGGTCTCTTTCCGCAGCGCGGAAAGCGTCGCACAAAGCACGAACTCCGTAGGTTTTAGCGACGACCCACAAGAGTCTCCGAAACATTTAACTCGTAAACCGAAGGACGCGCTCGCAATCGAACCCACAACCTTCGGAGCACGAGTCAAACGGCTTGACCACTTCGCCACAGAGACTCCCAGCGTATAAGGGGCAAACCAAAACCGCAAACGGGTTAGTGAAATTAGACGTAGGCAGATATATTTTTGGCATGTTGTGAAAAGACATAAATTAGAGAACTTGGAGAAAACTGACACGATTGAGGAAAAAAGAGCAAGGGGAAGGCAGAGAAGTAAATATCTGGATGGCTTGACCACATGGTATGGTGGGGACAAGAATGCGGAGCTGATCAACGACACTGGTGATCGTGTAAGATGGCGAAACCTAACCGCCCACCACGCTGACCGGCATGGCACATGGTGAATGAACGAACTTATATATTCAAATCGCCCTAACTTCACAAGAAAACATTGCGACTCACCTGAAACAGCACCTTGGATCAGTTCATGACTAATGGTTTCACCAAATCGGGCGAAGATTATTGACCTTCAAAAGAACCAGATGTATAACTTCTATTACGTGTTGGAAAAATAGATTATAGTTTCAAGGTAGAATCCACAATAATATGTTGCATGATTTATTGCCTAGAATATTTTGCTGCATCACGGCAGGTGCGTACTGCAGAGTGAAATCACATTAAGTGAATAAAAGAATAATACTTTGGCTGAAATACTGAAAACATTTAGTCAGAGGGGTTTGTTAACCCCATGCTAGTTTCAAATTCAAAATGCATTTTTTTTTCTGTTTGCACGGAACTGGCTGGAACCGCTTAATTGCTTAGGCCCCACAATATTTCAGCAATCGGATGACGTCATCAAGATGGAGCAAGATGGTGTTCCTTCTTTTCGCCCGTTAGGCGAAATGCGTATTTTCATTTAGTTTGTTGTGTTCCGGCAGTGGAATGCCTCAACGGATTCAAGAGATCAACGTACTTCTGTTACCAGCCAGAAGGAAAGATGCCAAATCTGTCTAGAGCAAGGATACTCTGCACTACACGAAGATTTGATGGACACTGGTACACTGAACTAACAATCAAACAATCATGATGTACGAGTTTGTGCGTTAATGCATTCGTCTTGTTGAAAGAGAAGTAAGGTACAATTTGTGTCATTGTTAAAATAGCATCTGTGACTCTGAGAATGGAAGCTGCCTTTCTGGTGTCCCGTAGGAGTCGCTTTGCTTTGATCCTGGGTGTCAGTTTTTGAATGTGGTGGTCACGGACTTAACGAATGCTGTTCGGATTTCCTGACAGATAAGAATGATGCCACTTGTCATGTTTTACAGGATACCCCTCTTACACTGAGGCTGCCACATACCCCACACAGGACAATATGGTTTAAGCTGCATCTGAAACACTAAGTACTTTTGTTTTCTTCAAAGTAGCACGGGATAACGCAGGAAACATCTGTTGTAACACGTATACATTCCTTATGGATGTGAACACAGTGGCATCATAGATAAACAATTTCACCATTGAATGAGCTCTGGCAGCTGGAGTGTATTCCATGTATGTCGTTGGAGGTAGATATGTAGCATTACAGCAGTTTATAGCACAGATATCGGATTACAGCTCAACGAGGTGTCGTGCCCCAATGGCTGTGAATGGTGACTCCAGGAGCGAGGAATACTACCTTCACTGGTGATGATACAATTCTGGATATGTACACAGACCCAAAGACACGCTCGAATGTCAATTATATTCCCTCCGATTCTGTGAAGGGTCTGCTGGTCTGGTACGCAGCTTTCAACTCATGGGTGGTAGGATTACATATCCCACTGTATGAGGCCACTGTGTGTTTCCGGCAATGGAAGAGCTCATGCAGGTGTTGATAAAACTGATGACGACAAAATCTACCTTGACGTGCTTCTGGCCGCACAGCGGTTTCATTTGTCGCAGTACAGTCGCTTCAGAGCCCTCATCGACATAGCAAACATGTGGCGCCAGTTCTGTCTCGGAGTGTTGTATCAGAGCTCAGCTCAAAAGGTAATGTTGCCTAGTAAGTAAAACTGAGAGATTCCCAGCTAGTTATGACGAGCTACAGTTCTCAAGCCAAGCATTCCCATTGTTCACAATTGCATATCGATTTCAGTGATCAGTCGCTATCAACAGCTGTTTCGTACAAACAAAGATCATCTACACATCAGTAGTTTACTGATTCGCAAAGCGTGACGTCTGTAGATCAATTATACATGGGGGACGAAGCTTCCGGTGCTGCACAAGTCTCACCAACAAATCCGTATGAAGTGCTAGAAGATCTGTAAACCAAGAAGAGGTGATTCTTTCCAAGGGGAGTCGTCACCAAAATTCCAGAGTTATCATAGAACGCCCACCTTTTACTCCTTTGGTCGGCCAGTTGCGGCCAGGCATTTGTCATCCTGAGTGAAACAAGTAGTTAAAACCACCACACATTCACGACGAGCTGCTAGACTCCCCACGAGCTCCTGGGTCTCCTCAATTACGTGTTGAACAATTATGTGACGAAATTTAGTCACAACAACACCACATCTGTGAGACGTTTCTCTCTTAAATAACCACCAAACGCTCTCAGGCCCACAACATGCCTCCCCCAAGACCCCCTAGGCCAGACCTTGACGAGTGCAGTTACTCGAACTATCCCGACACACGGATCTCGGCTCCAGAATCTCGAGGCATTGTAGATTTACCACCCTTAAGATTCTCCACCCCAGAAAGTATTTCGATATATGGGAACTTGAGTGGCACTGTACCGGCTGATGAAAACGCGTACGACGCTAAAGCCACTCCTTCAACTTCTCCAAGCTCTAGACAAAAGTGGTGATGAACAATTTGTCTATGATGAACATTTACGCCCAGGTCAACAATCAATTCTAGGTTACTCAACTCTAGAAGATAAAGATCCGGTCCTATCCTAAGATGTTTTCTTTGACGGTCAGTAAGTGTTTGGGCTGGACGATGATAACTTTCATCATGCCTTTGTCAAATACAAGGATTTGGCAATGATTATGTTTTACGATCCACTCGACTCCCAAACTGACGCACCCAAAGCCAATTTCAAATAAGCGGCAAGCCAACAAGACAGCGATCAATTTGTGGCAGTGGACTGCCAGCGATATTCCGATCTATGTAAGAGCCTGGTTATAAAAATCCCGCCAATGTTCAGAATCTAATCCTTTCTTAGTAACTATTGATACATGTTTTGTTCTTTAGTATTGGTGCCATCTGGCCAATGAGTTGGTTTGCCTTATTGCATCTATTTTCGATCGCGTCTTCTGCTGTGTCATTTGATGATATTATACTTCCTAGGTACTTGAAACTCTTTACTTGTTTCAGGGGATGTTCGTTAGGTGAATTGTTGTTGTTATTTTCTTCTTTAGTTATAGTGATTACCTCTGTTTTACTTGTGCTAATTATCATGTGATGTTCCCTACAGATTTCGTTTAGTCTATTCATGTAGTCTTGTAATTAAACTTCTGATTTTGCTGTTAGTGCTTGGTCGTCCACAAACAGGAGTTCTTTAATGGTTAGATTTGCAGATGGTTCTTCTTCTGTGTTCTCGTCATGCGGTATTCTTGCGGTCTCTGTTTGGCTGGTGTCTTTACATATGTCTCCTATATAGGTTATGAACAATAGAGGAGACAGGACAAAATCTTTTCGTACTCCGGATCTTATGGTGAAGGGTTCTAGGTGTCCTCCAATTACTCTGACTATGCATTTACTGTTGTATAAGCTTCTACATAGTTTTGCTAGGTGTGTACACACTCCATGTTTAAGGATTTCCCACAGCTTGTTTCTATCGACTCTATCAAATGCCATATTTATGTTTTGGTCGACAAAGGTTAATTGGGGTGTTTCATTAAATTCGATAGATTTTTCTATAGGTTGTCTAAATGCAAGATGGCGTATGTGCATCCTATTTTATTTTTTTCCTAAATCCATGTTGTATTTCATTTAGCTGGGGTTTTATAGTAGTTCGTAATTTTTTCTCAAGAATTTTATAAAATATTGTCCCAGTATGACTCAGAAGGGAAATGCCTCTATATTGTGTGCAGTCTCTTTTGATGCCTCTGTTTTACCAAACTGGGATAATTTGTTGTTTAACCAGGTTAATTTACACGTAAGCTAAATAGTGTCTGTGTTCGTGTGATTGTCTTTAATAAGCGGAGATATGGATCTCGACATGGAACGTCAAAGTGAGTCCTTTAGTATGCTGGACGTCTGACGACCGGGGATCAGGTAATTGGATGTTAACAGGCGACAAATAAGACACATTCTTCTAGAACAATTCGTAGGAGAAAAACATACGTACAAAAACTGAGAATCATTCAAGCAGATCTTCCTCCGTGATAGTTTATTTCATTTTATTATTAAAATAGCAATGTACATAAAGAAGGTAACATATATAAGTATAACTTAAAATAAGAATATAAAAGGCAAGCGCACCTTGTTATCACTAGGGAATGTGTGGAAATCAAATGAAATTAAACATAGTACGGAACATAGAATATTTGGATCTAGCATGAAATCAATACTGCTGTGTGAATCTGACACACGATGAAAAACTAAAGCAATATACATTAGCTGGAATCTTCCCAGAACAGAATGAATCAACTATTTTGCCAGAATCACTCATGTGCAGCATAAGGAAATAACAAGTCAGATTTCAGCCATCGCACATGCTTGACTTGCAACTACCATACTGACACACAAATCTCACAATGTTCTCAAACACTTCTCTGATTGTATCCTCTATCTGAGCCATCCATGAGTTTTCTCTTATCAACGTGTGGTCACATATTCACTCATCTTGCATTTTAATCCTCGTGAGATGTTTGCCATTCCGAAAATTCATTGAAAAATCAACCTTTCTTCTTCTTAAAGTCCATATGGTGTGTCGCTGATTCTGCCCACAACCTATGGGGCCGCAGGCTGTCAATCATTTGTGGTATAGATTTTACACCATCCGTGATATCGAACCGCTCAACATCTTCTCTCTTGTCTATGTATGCCCATAGCCCCATTCAACTGTCCGGTTGGCACATGCTCTAACGCCCCTTTCTTATGACGTTCACACAGAATGTGCAGTTTTATTCTAATGCGAGTAACCGGTTCTCTTTGTGAGCTCCTGTCTTCTTACAAGATATCCTCATTACGCTGAATAGACAACTATGGTCTTATCATAATTCTTCTATAAATCACACCTCTGTAGTGTCCACATAATGCCTCATTAAGCTGCCAATTGTTCTGGAATTACTAGTGTGAAAGTCCTATAACAATTCTTGCCTGTCCCTTTTTTTCCAAATTTAGGTATGGACTTGTTATTCTTTATTACTGTGCTATATTTCTTATTGTGTACTGTTTGTTAGGTCGGCACCAAGTTACACATCAACAAACAAAGCCACAGACACAACAACGACTTACGCTGGAACATTCTCAAACCAAATTGGAGGCTGTACTATGGCGGAGTTGATTTCTGCGAATTTGGAAAATATAATAATGTTTATTATTAAACAGCTGAATGGTTGCAGCTATCTTGGTATTAAAATAACATCTGACAGAGATGCCGTATAGAAAATGGCAAAGGAAAGTCAGAATAAATGATAGATAGATGGAAAACATTTAACTAAAATGTTAATACCAATGCGAAAAATAGTGGTAGCGTATTATACAGAACCTGCTATGTTGTGCGCATTTGAAATATAGGCAATAATCAGACAAGATGAGAAAACTCTAAAGGCTGCCGAAATGTGGTTTCTGGTGAAAATTCAATGAATACAGAGCTGAGTTGAAGCTGAGATGAGTTGAGTCGAGACATTCCCATAGGTGCTTCGTGCTCATCTTTAACAGCCAGCGAAGCGACCCAATACTAATGGTACCAGCAGTAGTCCGACCATGAGTACAGAAAAACAAACGAGACAATCCTTCAAGTAAGATATGAACACCACGTTCATTGTTTCGAGCTATTAAATATAGACAGTCGGAATTTTTGGGCACGTTATGAAAGAGAACTAAGCTTGAAATCTTTGTGACAGCTAGCAAACTTAATGGGAAAAGGGTGAATTTAAACTAAGAAAATATGTCAGAAAAAGAATCTATACATACAATATCACTGTGTATACACAAAAATGTGAATTGAAAATAGAAGAAACAATTCTTAACCAAGTTGATAATTTTATTAAATTCCCAGAGTCATATGTCAGGTCTTAGTCAGATATTACTGGGCTACCGTATACCAGTAGACGGTATTACCTGCTTTCTGTTAGCGCCGAATGTTGGGCGGCGTTTACCTAACCTAACACCCCACATTGTGCCAACGGCTTCGGGTGGAGAAGAGAAATTGGCAAGGTACAAGCCTTATCCTGGTGGGAGGGAATGCAACCAAAAGACTAAATATCGATGCAGGGCAGACCAAGCCTTAAGCCTTGGTTAAAATCTGGTCTAGGATCGAAGCTCCGACAGGTGGACAGTTAGACAATTGCTTTATTGACCCGGTAGCTGCAGCTTGTCTTGTTACAGATGTACTGGTGTTAGCTTTCCTCTGGAGTAAACTAGGCAGGCCGAGAGAGGGATCATGCTGCATTGGCAACACATGGTCTCCACAATTAAGCCTAGGCTTTGTGTTATAGAGAAGTATAACTCCATTCCTGGTCTAAACCGGTCTCGAAATCAAAGAGAGAGTAGTAATATGGGTTATAAGTTCTCACATGAAGTGAAAAGTCGGGTGTTCTTAAGGAAACTCTAAAACAGTGTTAGGGATTTATGACACCTTTAGTTAGTTAGTCGCGGTTCAAACGTCAAGGCAACGGGTCGTCCCACTTTATGCTCCGTTCCTGTGTCAGTGAATATCACACAAAATGCTCCTCACTGCCCAATGTAAAAAGTGAAAAAGACAGGAGTCTCGGCAGGCCAACAGCCCGCATAGGTATACTGCTCATAATGCCGCCGCTAGAATGCCAGCATAAAAGTCCTCCACACACAAAAAAAAAACAGTTCTTCGTCTATGGAATCGGCAGTCACCAGAAAGACTTCATTGACCTGAGTTTTATCCCATAAGGCTCTGTCTCTTTCCGCAGGGCCACCAGCCGAAATCGCCACACAAAGCACGAACCCCGTAGGAGTCTCCTGAAAAGATGCACTCGTGAACCGAAAAGATAAACCAGTCAATTCAGCAACAGCTGTCCACCATCGTTCCGTACATGCAATTCACGCCACAAACAACGGCGGACAGATGTAAAAGCATTCCACACGAAATTCACAACTCACAGTGTCGCGACACGTACTCTCTCAGTAGCAGAGCTATGCACAACCAGTCCAACATGGGGAGAATGCGAATGCAAACCGTAGCCAGAAGCGTAAACACTCCAGAGGCCTTAACGGTTCAAATGCCTATCCGCTATGTTGGGGACAAATATAGCACTGTAGATCATAAAAGGCAGGACTGGTTTGCAGAAAACAACCAGACACTGCAGCCCTTGATTGATAGAAAGAAGACATCTATTAAGAAACAAGGAAAGAACAAGGCGAATCACTCTCAATGAGCTTAGACAAGCTAGGAAAAATTTAAAAAATAAAGGATCATAGCAATGTGCAAACGACTAATGCATGAAGTTAAGCGAGATCGTTCGAAATGCAAGTGATCAAAGAAACATCAGAATCATGTATGAAGCGATAAAGAACGCCTGCGGTCCAATGATTAAAAGTAGTGCACCACTGAAAACCTTGACTGGAGAAATCATCACAGATGAGAAACAGCAGATGGTTGGATGGGTAGAGCACTATTTGAAGCATTACTCAAGTGAGATCAAACTGGCGGATTATGCCCTCAACGCCATAGAGGTCCTGCCAACTCTTGACCACTTGGATACATTTCCCACCGTAACAGAGGTTGAGTGTGCTATAAATGAACTTGCATCTGACAAGACTCCCGCTAAGGATTGGATTCTAATAAAGGTTGTCAGGAGTGAGTAAGACACACGCACTCTACTGATCCACTAGCTACTACAACTATGATGGCGAAAAAAAAGGTCCACAGGATTTACAAGTTTCATGTATCAGAAGAACAAGGGGGATAGGAAAGATTGTAACAACTATAGGGGTATCTCACTTCTATGTACCGTTGGGAAAACATTTGCCAGAATTATTCTGCGTAGATAAAGTCTACACCGAATCACAGTGTGGCTTCTGACATAACCGGTCTATCATTGATATTATACTCTCATTGCGATAAATGCAAGAAAAGTGCCGTGCACAGAATCTACCACTGTTTATAACCTTCTTCCACCTCACAAATGCGTTTTATTTTGGTCAGTCGTGAGGGTCTATTTAAGGCACTAAACAAGATCGGTTGCCCACCAACCTTCTGTCCATTGTGGAATTATTCCGCACAGGCATGAAGGGCATAATCAAGTTTGAAGGCTCAGCTTCAGAAAAGTTTGAAATCAAGAGTGGTGTTAAGCAATGTTGTGTACCAGCTCCCACCCTCTTTGGAATATACTTTTCACTTCCATTGAAACATGCCTTTCGTAATCAGGATGGTGGTATGTACATTCATTCACGCTAAGATGCCGGCCTCTACAATGCTCAGAGATTTAAGGCCAAGAATACAATTAAGAAGGTACTGCTGCAATGATGCTGCAATTACGACCCACTCTGGGGAAGAGTTACAACATCTGCTATCTGCATTCTCCAATGCTTGTTCTGAATTTGTTTTAACAATTTGCAAAAAATAAGAAACAGATTATGTCAAAAGGCGCACATGGGGGTACCATCAATCTTTATTGACGACGCCGAACTGGAGATAGTAAACCAGTTTACATATCTAGGACCAGATGTAAACAGTAAATTCAATCTTTATTGACGACGCCGAACTAAAGATAGTAGACCATTTTAAATATCTATTATCAGGGGTAAACAGTAAATTATCCCTAGATCACGAAATCATTATCTGTTTTGGTAAGGCAGCAACACCAATAAATAGGTTAGCAAAAATAGTCTAGGAGAGCAGGAAGCTTACTGCCAAAACAATAGTCCTGGTTTGCCAAGCCTTTGCCCGAAGTACTCATCTTTATAGCAGTGAAGCCTGGTCAACTTACTCACATCAAGAGAAACGTTTAAACAGCTTTCATATGCAGTGTCTGCGAAGAATACTTGGTATTAAAGTGGCAAGACAATATCAAATATACTGAAGTATTGGAAAGACCGGGTTCTATGACGGTCTGTTCCATGCTCAGTCTTCGTAGACTGATGGATACGACACATTAGGAGGATGGATAACGGTAGAATACCAAAGGACATCATTTTTGGTGAATTACAGTGGGTAAAAGATCTCGGGATCTGCCTATACTACGATACAAAGATGTGTGTAAGCGGGATATGATTGATACAGGCAATGATATTGCATCTTGGAAGCAGGTCGTCGCAGATCATTTTGCATTGGGGGGGGGGGGGGGAGAGACAAAGATTACACATGGAATAAAGACAAAGGAGAAAATAATTGGAGAAAGGTCACACACTGAGAGTCTGAGAAGTCAGATGGTGCGTGATGGTGGAAGTGAACATGTGTTCACATGTATCCATTGTACATTGTAAATCCATTGAACATTTACAGCGCGAATTGATCTGATCAGCCACATTCGCTACCGCCATGGGTTGTAACTATCATGCCTTTTTTTAAGCACACTGTAACAAACCATCGTTTGTCAAGATGTCACAGTGCCAATGAGAAGGGGCAATTATAACATCGTATGGAAGATGAACAACAGAGATTAAGAATAGAATAGGACAAGCAAAAGCAGCATTTCATATATATCATAGGTATCTCATATAGCATTTCACATATCTTAGGTATCTTCTGCAATAAGTCACTATCACTGAATGTAAGAAAGAGATTGCTGCCATGTTAGAAAGAACCTGTTTTGCTGTATGGCAGTGAATCATGGAATGTAGTTGACCAAATTAGAAAGAATTTGGAAGCAACAGAGATCCGGATCCTGAGGCGAATGTTGAGAATTCATTGGACAGCCAGAGTAACTAACAACAACTGCCTGAAAGAGGATAATTAAACTAGAACATTATATTTAACAATGAGAATAAGACAAACAACTTTCTTTTGTCATTGAGATAGGCAGAAACAGACCAAGAATAGGGGCATTTGAGAACATCGCGACAACTGGAAAGATCAAGGGGAAATGATGCAACAACAGACCAAGAGCAATGATGCTGGATGGACTGAGACAGTGGCATGGAGGATTACCGTCAGAAGGATTCATTCACAACACGAAAGACCGAAATCTGTGTAGAATCATGTACGCCTACGCCAAATGGCAAGGCACTTGATGATAATGATGATGTGTATACTTACATAGGCATACACGCAGATGCTACGGAGTTCGTTCACTTTTTTGAGTTGCTCATTGTGTGAGCTATTCTAGGAGACCCAAGCACTCGTGCAGATATCCGTGAGCA
Source organism: Cepaea nemoralis (assembly GCA_014155875.1). Classification (NCBI taxonomy): domain Eukaryota; kingdom Metazoa; phylum Mollusca; class Gastropoda; order Stylommatophora; family Helicidae; genus Cepaea; species Cepaea nemoralis. The sequence goes on from JACEFZ010006836.1 coordinate 223,116, forward strand.
ATGAAATTGACCATTTACAAACGACAAGCCACCTCAGGGGGATACATGTGTAGTGTGAGTAAATATGAAGTTAATGTCAATAAAATACAATTACCGAAAACAGAGGACGTTGCGACGACGACACGTCATCAGCCAACAACAAGAAAACCATCCATCTATCATGTGCCATGCCGGTAAGCGTGGGCGGTCATGTTCTGCCATCTCACTCGATCACCAAAGTCGTGGATCAGCTCCGTGTTTCTGTCTCGACCATGCCATGAGGCCAAGCCATCCAGGTATTTACTTCTCGGTCTTCCCCGTGATCACTTCCCTTCGATCTTGCCAGTTGTCACCAAGTTCTCCAAATCATTTCTTCTCATAACATGCGCAAAAAATTGTGACAAGAAACAAGAAAACACCACACACAAAGCACCGAGATGACACCACAGTGACTACATTACGGTATAAATAAATAAATGTTTGCATATCCTTTACAGGACATCGCTGTCAACATCAGCATTTTCCAGCTGATTGTTGATTTCTTGGCAAGATTACGTTCAGTAGTTTGCCATTGCTTTCTGAGCGACCGGCTAACATACCCCGTAAGTTACCGAGGCGATTCGAACCACTGCTGATTCTCACCGTCGTCACGTTACTTGCGAGAGTATACAAGATTACGGAGAAAAGTTTCTAAACTCTAGGCCAGGAAGGCGGTACATTAAGGCATAATTAAGCAATATAAACACACTTTGTGATATTTAAATCTCATTCATTAATTCAGTAGCATGTCCTTTGCAGAACCTCGCTCCCATAACATCCTTCCGGAAAACTTCTCGATCTTAAGCATGACATCCCGCCTCTGATACACCCATCTGGAGATCATCCGCCACATCCTGCACCCATCTTCTCTTTGGCCTTCCTCTTCCTCTCTTCCCAGGCATATACCCCTCCATTATTGTTCTTTCCAAACTTTTGTGACGTTTCAAGTGACCAAAATATTTCAGTTTTCTTTGTCTTATCGTTTTTAATAACCAACCTTCTTCAATATTGAGCTCATGAAGTATGGATGCATTTGTTCTTTTCTGTACCCAAGATATTGTTAGAACTCGTCTATAATATTTATATTCAAGGGCATTTATGCCATGTTCAGCTTGTTTAGTAAGTGTCCAGGTCTCACAGGCGTATGTTGCAATTGGAAAGATACATGCTCTTAAAAATCTAATTTTTGTAGTTCTGTCTGTCCCATTCCATAATTTATTCAGCTATTTTAGTCTTTGAAGAGCCATTGATAGTCGTCGTTTAATTTCTTTTATTGTGTCACCGTTGTTGGTAATCAATGACCCAAGATGTTCAAAATGTTCCACCACCTCCAATTTTTCCTCATTAACATATATTTCTTTATCAGTATGCATTATCTTTGTTTTTGCTATGTTGAAATATAAGTTGTGATTTTAACTATTCAATTGTGTTGAGGCTGTTGGGATTTCTATACCATTCTGTATTGTGGATAGCTATACTGTATCATCGCATACCGAATCTCTGGTATGTTATGACCACCGGTATTTAGGGCATCATATCCCTGTTTATATCGTCTCTTACATTTCTCATTATATTTTCGGCGTACAGGTTAAACAAATAGGGGGACAGCACACATCCCTGACGGACTCCTTTCTTAATATCAAACCAATCTGATGTCTCGCCATCTATTCTAACCACTGCTTATTGGTCTAGATAGAGCATTCTTATGAATTATATAACATGTGATGGAAAGCCCATATTCCTCATGATTTCCTAAAGTTTCTGATGTTGTACACAGTCAAATGCCTTTGAATAATCTCCACAAAACATGAGAATAGGCTTACATTAAATTCTCTGCGTTTCTCTATTATTAAACGCATATTGGGAATGTGATCTCGTGTTTCTCTTCCTGGTCTAAATCCAGCTTGAACCACGTCAATTTCTTCCTCCATTTTATTACGAAGTCTTCTGTCGGATGTATGGTTGTTTGGTCAACCCCGAAGAGACAACAAAGGGTACTAAGTTCCTCTATCTCAATGTGCTAATGCCTGTTATAATTAATTTAGCTGTTACTGGCTCAGTGACTTGAGGCCAGAAATAGTGTTTCAGAGAACCAAGGAATACCTCCAGGAAACAAATGAAAAGTTTTTCCCTGAAAACCCAAAATATCCTTTTGGTGGTTCGTTGCCTCTCCTCTCACAACTAAATAATTATTAATCTAGGATTGTTAATTAAAACAATTTTACTACGACAAGAGAACTCTCAAAACATAAAATGACCCTTATTTTTCATAATTTATTACATATAAATGATGCGATGTTACATTAATGTCATAAAAATACAACAATCAATTCATTACAAAAAACAGTATCATGGTCATGTATTTCTCTAACTATACATATCTCCTGGCTGTGCCCAATATTTTATCCCCCCAGCAATGTATCAGTCTTATGTTATCTTTATTGGGCCTCGTCTTCTGGCCTATGTATAATCTGTGGACAAATAAACTGTATAAACTCTGATTGGTCAACCGTCTTGTTCTTGTATCTCTGCAGCAAACAGTCAGTGCGAAATATATGTGCTAGTTTCTTGAGTGTTCTTTGTTCCCGGAGAAGATGTTGGCTCAGTGGTTTCTCCACCTATATAAATAGAACTAAGTTATCTTGGATACCTGTCCTATATTGGCAGAGAAATCTGCAGGAAGTTGCTTTGGACCAGTATTTGGCCTCACTATATCAGCTGCCTCACTCAGCCAAGCTGCTTCATTCACAAAGTCAGGTCTGGATCTAGATGGATCTAGCCACTACCTGAAATTTCAGCACCAATCATAAATCTAATGATATCATCACTATGAACATCAGAAATTAAACGCTGTACACTTTCAAGAAAACCACAAAGAAAAATGCATAGAAGAATTGTGATCCTAGAAAAATAAACAGTGGAAGGAAAAGATTCTTGATGCTCTCAAATAGTTATCCACAACATAACTGGTTGTTCTCCCTCCAATCCGTCATTATATGGCGCTGAAGGTGTAGACTAGCAGATAAGCAGTGTCGTCTTCTCCCATGCCTGTCCTCCGTGGTCTACAGGTTGAGTAATACCTTGATTGATTTGGAATTTGAAAACTATGTCCTCCCATATCTTCTGTACATAATTAGTTTCTCTAGATCTCCTTCCCTTACAAGAACAAGGTCTCATATATTAAGGGTTTTAAAATCATTCCCCATTGCCATGAGTATTTGGTTATAAACGACGTAAGTACATTATGGAATCATTTCTTGCATAACCTTCAGGTGAAATCTTTAATAATCAAAAGTTTTAAGGCGAATATATTCCCTCCTTTTCACCATGTATGTAATATGCCTTTACCTCATTTATCATCATCATCATCATCATCATCATCATCATCATCATCATCATCATCATCATCATCATCATCATCATCATCATCATCATCATCATCATCATCATTATCATCATCATCACCATCATTATCATAATCATCATTCGGGACAGAAAACTATATGATTGTAACCTGAGTTATTTGTAATACAGAGTAGTGTTATTCAGGACACAAAACCATATGATTGTAACATGAATGATATGGAATATAGAGTGGTGTCATTCTTACGACACAAAACCATATGATTCTAACATGAGTTGTATGGAATACAAGGAGGTGTCATGCGTCGGAGTGCACTACATTATTAATTATTGTATGGGTTATCATTAACATGTTCTCTTCTGATAGACAGGATATTATACATCAAGAGATTGTTTATTGACTGTTTATACTCCTTCTCGGCACGTCTATTCATCTCACTCATTCTCATCATTCATCAGGCACAATATTCATATGTGCATGCATGATAAGTAAGCATACTGATGTGATTTTACAAATGATAAATTGACAGATTTGATATCAATGGAATTACAATGGAATCTCACTCATTCCACCATCCTTTAATAGAAATAATACTTATATGGATGATAATTAGGCATAAGTATGAGGTTCACAAATGATGATACCTCCTGTTTAACAGTAATTAAATTACACATGAATCACCACATGCATGTTCTCATCAAATACATAGTATTATGTGATACACCCATTCCACACTCATTTATCATGAATCATACCACACTTGCAGGAGTGATGATTAGGTATTATTATGTGCCTCATAAATGATAAATCCACATGCTTAACAAAAATGTAAATACATGTGACTTACCACATGGGTGCTTTCTCCCAACACACGCAATTCTTATGCATATAGAAATCTATTTACATATCATGTGCTCGTGTACTTTTCTGTTACACATTACACTAATTTCTCTTACCAGTGTTGGCACATTTACAATAGTTTCTTCTTATTGACTAAGTATTCTAAGCTTCCTAATTCTTAAGTTAATCACAGCTTCTAAATCACTGTTGATGTAGTTTAACTCCTTAAGAAATAAATTGTACAACCTAGGTCTAATGCTTACGCATTAAATAAGTTTTTTAACTAGCAGAAACCTTCCTCATGGTTTAATCTAGAGTACAATTTATTCATGAACTACGCCACCTGAATAAAGTACTTAGTCTCTCCTAATTAATTTCTTGCGGACTAACCACCTGGTGACAATACATCCACTTACCAATTTCTTCTTGGGAAAGGATCACTTACTAATGTAATATAAAACATAGCATTGTGCTTACGTTCGTGTTAATTGAATGTCTTCAAAACACTTCGGCGACAGGCTTCAGGATCTGAATTGGATTCGGTTTTCCAAATGCGATGTCTGCTTGTAGGCTGATGCTTTCCTCATCTCAACAATAGGTTATCTTGTTTTAGCTGATTTGGAAGATGCTATCGTCAGATTCATCGGATCTTCACCTGCCTCGTGCTTGAGTTGGTGTAACAACAGACCATTGTACCCTTGCATGCCATATTTATCATCGTTTTGTCCTGCTTAGGCTGTAACGTCACAGCCAATCCAAAGTCTTCTGTCATCCTCTCTTCGGCCCAATGTCGCTGTTGGTTGATATTATAGTAAAATGGGGTCGTAGTGGGGGAAATATTAATCACGCTTTTGACGGTTGTGAGAATTATATAACATCTTTCCATTATGATTTTTAGTAGAATTTTACTTGCACGACTGATCAGGGCATCAGTTCTATAGTTGGTGCATAATTTCAGGTTGCACTTTTTTGGTATTGGAATGAAGATAGGTCTCTTCCAATCTTTATCTCAGAGGCCTCAATAACAAAACAACGTATATCTTGTCATACGTCAACTCAAATATTTAAGACTTTGTTTCTACCCTGTAGGTAACTATTGCTTAAATTGTAAAAGGACACAAATTATGGTCGTCACAAGTAAGACAGAAACACAACAATGTAATGTACATCTAAATTGGGTGCAAGAAAACTATCTCGGAACAGTCATAACATCTTATAGGATGTACCTTGAAGAGATTACAACAAGAATAGCTATGGCGATGGTAGCCTCTTGCAAGATGGAAAACATACTGAACAATAAAATGATGTAAATGACGAAGAGAAAAAGATTATCGAAGAGCTAGTTAGTAGTAAATGACGTGTAGTGTTATCCCATTTGTCGTTGCAATGATAGTTGGTATAGACGTCATTAAGGCAACTGATAGCAGTCCTTGAGCTGAAACTTTCGATACGATGGTGGTGGCCTATGGGGTTTCATTCCCTACACAGGTCAGTTGGACTTCAACGTTGAATTCTCGTTCAGGAAGTAATGGCAGCCTACTGAACGTAACATTGCCTATAAAATAAATCCGTACATGTGGTTGACCGCTTGTAAAAGAAAATGATAACTCACCTATTATGTTGTGCTTGTATTGTGCTGTATATTCATAAGGTGGTTCAGCCACTTCGAAACTGCAATAAATTCTCACTGATGAAATAACCAGACAGGTGTAACTCTAAACACAGATACAGACATATTGCCCGTTAACGACATGTGCGGGATGGTACATCCATCTATCCATCATGTGCCATGCCGATAAGCGTGGTAATGTTTTGCCATTTCACTCCATCACCAGAGTAGTAGATCAGTTCAGTGTTTCTGTCTCGACTATGCCACGAGGCCAAGCCATTCAGGTATTTAATTCTCGGTCTTCCACTCGGTATCTTCCCTTTGATCTTGCCAGTCGTCACCATGTTCTCCAATTTATTTCTTATCAGAACATGCCCAAATAATTTTGATGGTCTACGTCTAATGACTCTAATCATTTTACAATCTTCATTTCTTTCTTGAAGGACTTGTTCATTGGTTTATCTGTCTGTCCATTTTATTCTATGCATTACCCTCAGAAGCCACATTTCCACAGCCATCAGCTGTTTTTCAGCTTGACTGCTTATTGTCAACGCTTCACATCCATACACAATTATAGGTTCTATGTTGCATTTCAACACTCTTTTTCTCGTTTAATTGATATCTTTTTATTGGTCAGTATGTTTTTCATCTTGCAAAAGACTTATTTCGCAATGGCAAATCCTGTTCTAATATCTTCAAGGCATCTCCCATCAGATGTTATGACTGTGCCGAGATAACTGTATCGATTCACTTGCATAAGAATCTACTCATTTACTCGTATATCACATTGTGGTATTTCCTTCTTCCCAGTGAAAACAATAATCTGTGTCTTCTTAATATTCAGTTCCAACACTAGTTGTTCACTGTGTGCAACAATCGCATCTACTAAGTTTTGCAGGTCTAGTTCACTGTCTGCAACAAAGACATACCATCTGCATATCTAATTTAATGTTGTATCTCCCCAGGGTTGATTCCTTCCATATCTTCTATATTTCTGAAAATATTTTCACTGTACAATGAAAACAGATCTGGAGACATTACACATCCCTGTCTCACACCTCTTTTAATAGGCTGATATTAAAGGTTAAGCTTGTTGTTTCCAATATACGTTGTTTTACAAGTGTAAGGATGTTTCTATCAATTTGTAGATCATCAAGGGGGGTTCGGGGTGTTAGACATTGGTAGCACCTTTGGTAAGGATGACTCTCATGTCCTTGTCAGGACCCATCCCCCACTGGTCCAAGCCTGACATCCAGCTCTCGCCTGTGGTTCCTAGTAGCTGTCAGCGGGCAACAGCTGTGAGAGGCTGGCTAAACCAGGCGCGGGTAGCCGATTTGGTGTCAAACCAAGAGGTGAACTAGAGTATGCCTACCCAACATGTGAAGACTGGATCCGGCAGACTGCGCGGAAGAAATCATTCCTGATTCATCGGGCAAGACGGCGTTTACCTGTAAAGCGTTGTGGAACGTAATGAGCACGGCAAGGCACTTAGAGCGCCCTGGTCATCCACTGCACCTGTATTTATCTCCAAACGTCTTGACTTGTCTTGCCACTGGATTCAGATGGTCTCAGGCGAGATAGTGAGGTCGACGAATTGCGCAACTCTTCCTCACTTTAATCCAATTCATCGCGCAAGTCATTCTTCATCCAACGTCAGATATCACCCTCAAGCCCTGTGGCGATGGGCGACGGCGAAGCGGCAGGCGTGGGTACACTGGCAGCCGTAGTTGCAGACCTGCACACAGGCGGCTCAGGTCATATGGTCGTCTTCTACTGACCTGAGCAGCAGTAGGATTCGGTAGCCCCCTGAGCGACTGAGCAGCCCACTATAGAAACACACCACTCACCTCCATCGAATGAGGAAGGGGCTAGAAAAGGTGCCCTAAACAGTGTCTGCTCCATCACTACCTAACCAGCTAGCCGCGGTTGGTGGGTACCCTAAACTGCGGTCGACATACAAACAAAGAAAAAACAGGTAAAGCTAAAAGAGCAAACCATATTCCCTTAACAATCGGAACTTGGAATGTACGCACCTTACTTGACAGAGATGGCGCGTCGGGTACAGATAGACGAACAGCACTGATTGGGAGAGAGCTGGGCAGGTACAACATCGATATTGCAGCCTTGAGCGAGACACGACTTGCAGAAGAAGGCCAAATCTGTGAAATAGGTGCCGGCTACACATTTTTCTGGAGTGGAAGGAAAAGCGAGGAAAGACGCCAATCCAGTGTGGGATTTGCCATTAAGTCGGCCCTGGTCGGCAAACTAGCTGGATTTCCAAAGGCCATACATGACAGGCTCATGACCATTAAATTGCCCCTGCTTAATGGAAGGAAGCATGCAACCATTGTGAGTATCTATGCACCAACTATAACCAATGAAGATGATGTCAAGAACAAGTTCTATGAGGACCTGCACAATGTATTAACATCTGTTCCCAAAGGAGACAAACTTATACTCCTTGGGGATTTCAATGTCAGAGTAGGCACGGACACCACCTTTTGGAGTGGCATTATTGGAAAGCACGGAGTCGGAAACTGTAACAGCAATGGACTCCTCCTTCTCCAGACATGTGCCGAACACGACCTCCTGATTACCAACACAATTTTCCGTCTCCCCATGAGAAACAGGACATCATGGATGCACCCTCGATCGAAACACTGGCACCTCATTGACTATGTCATCGTCAGGAGGAGTGACAGACAAGATGTTCGGGTGACAAAATCCATGTGTGGTGCCGAATGTTGGACAGACCATCGTCTCATTATCTCGAAAATAAACATTCACATCAAACCACAACGGCGTCCTCAAGGGGTGAAAATGCAAAACAAACTAAACTATAAAGCAAGAAAATGCAGATGTCATTTGAAAATATGCTGGAGGACCGCCTCAAGTCCAATGCTGCGGCTAAACAGGATACAGAAACAGATTGGAGAGCCTTAAAGGACATAATTTACAACACTGCTATGGCAATGCTGGGTCCAACCCCCCGAAAGACTGGTTTGATGAAAATTATGAAGACATCAACCAATTGCTGGCCGAGAAACATCTTCTCCTCAAGGCAAATTTGAATGACCTGAAGTCAACATCAAAAAGAGATGCCTTCAAGAACATTAAGAGAGTAGTGCAGCAGAAACTTCGGCACATGCGGGACTCCTGGCTGAGCAGCAAAGCTGATGAAATTCAAGGCTTTGCTGACAGACATGATATGAAAAACTTCTACGACTCACTGAAAGCGGTCTATGGTCCTACATCACCAGGCATAGTTCCCCTCCTCAGTGCAGATGAGGGAACATTGGTCACCGATAAGAAAGACATCCTTCAGCGCTGGGCAGAACATTTCAGCAACGTCTTAAATGCAACTTCCTTCTTCGATGACAAAACCATCAACTGCCTTCCTCAAGTTCCCATCAATGATACACTTGATGACCTGCCAACCATAGTGGAAGTAAACAAAGCCATCCAGTAACTCTCCAGCGGCAAAGCACCTGATCCTTAATCCATCCCGGCAGAGATATACAAGGCAGGTGGGCCGGTCCTTACAGAGCAGCTTCACCAAGTCTTTACAAACATATGGGTGAACGAGACCATGCCACAATATTTCAAGGAAGCGTCTATAGTCCACCTTTACAAACGAAAAGGAAACCGCCAATTCTGTGACAACCACCGAGGCATCTCATTGCTTTCAATTGCAGGGAATATACTCGCCAGAATTCTCCTCAATCGCCTCACGCCCCATCTCGATCAAGGTCTTCTTCCTGAGAGTCAATGTGGCTTCAGAAAAGAACGTGGAAATTTTGACATGATTTTCGCTGCAAGGCAGCTGCAACAGAAATGTCAGAAACAGAACTGCGAAATGTTCTCCATTTTCATTGACCTTACCAAGGCTTTTAATACAGTCAGCAGAGAAGGACTGTGGAAGATTATGGCAAAATATGGCTGTCCACGAAAGTTTGTCCAAATAGTGCGGCTATTTCATGATGGCATGCAGGCAAGAGTACAGGAAAATGGTGAACTGTCTGAGTCCTTTTCTGTCACCAATGGAGTGAAACAAGGATGTGTCCTGGCACCAACACTGTTCAGCCTCATGTTTTCAGCTATGTTGACGAATGCCTTCGAGAACAACGACATTAGAATAGACATCAACTACCGCATGGATGGAAAGTTATTCAATCTCAGAAAGCTGAAAGCTAAAACCAAAATTGACAGCGACACCGTCAGAGAGCTCCTGTTTGCTGATGATTACGCTCTATACGCCAACTCAGAAGCGGACATGCAACATAATGTTTCAGCTTTCTCACAAGCCTGTGCCAACTTTGGGCTCAATATCAATTTGGAGAAGAATGTAGTTATGTACCAGCCAGCTCCAGGGAATAATCACACTGTGCCGAATATCAAAGTGAATGGTCATAGACTAAGTGTTGTGGACAAATTCACCTATCATGTCGAGGTGCCTCACGTTATCGAAAGCCTTTGTGTAGTCAATAAAGCAAAGATATATATATATATATATATATATATATATATATATATATATATATATATATATATATATATATATATATATATATATATATATATATATTTGTTTACTTCTATAGAATGTTCAATTACTGTTCTCTGTATATGCACAGCATTTACTGTGCCCTTGCCTTCTACAAACCCACATTGTTCTTCTCCTATTTCGGGTTGTATTTTCTTCCTAACTCCCTGCATGATAATTCTCAGCAGAATCTTCGTGATGTGGCTCATTATACTAATTGTTGTATGGTGATCGCAGTCCAAGGCTCCTGACTTCTTTGGGATTGCAATAAATATAGAATTACATAATTCAGGAGGTGTATCTCTAGTATCGTATATTGCGTTCAGAAGTCTGGTGACTTGGTTTATTCCATATTCTTCAAAGAGATTGATCATTTCAATTGTGATGTTGTCTGTACCCGGGGTCTTGCCAGTTTTCATATAGTTAAGCGCATTCTGAACTTCCATCTTCAAAATTGATGGTCCTTCATTATTACTCCGATGACCATATTGTTCTTCTCTTGTGTCATCATAAAGGTCTTTCATATAATCTGCCCACGTATGTAAAATCTGATCTTGTTCTATTATGATTTTGCCATCTTTGGTTTTTAAGCAACCCGTTGATGTGTGTGTTCTTTTGTTAGTGATGTCATTAATTCTTTTGTGCATTAATTTGATATTCCTTGTGTTGTGTTGGTTTTCAATTTCCTTGAAATTTTCCTCAAGCCATGTTTCTTTTGCCTCTTTGTATAGCTTCCTAATTTTCCGGTGAATCTCTTCAAAATTTTCCTTGTTATTTTTGTTATTTCTTCTTACTTCCATGAGTTTTAAAATGTTTTCCGTCATCCATTTCTTGCGTCCTATTATATTTATTTTTGGGATGGTAGGTTCTGCAGCTTGGTTGACTGTTTTATTTAATATTTCCCATTTGTCACTGTCGTCTTGAAATAATATTTCCATATTGGATAATGCGTCGAATCTGTTCTTCACCTCTACGTTGAATTTATCTTTTATTTCATCACTTTTCAGTGCCTGTAGATTAAATTTTGTGTTTCTTGGTGAATATTTGACTTTCTTTAATTTTATTTGTAAATTACATAAGATTAATCAATGGTCCCCGGCTTCCTGGCATAGAGGTTAGCAACTTTTCTCCGTAATCTCTTATACTCTCGCAAGTAACGTGATGACGGTGAAAATCAGCAGTGGTTCGAATCACGTCGGTAACTTACGGGGTATGTGAGCCGGCCGCTCAGAAAGCAGTGGCAAACTACTGAGCGTAATCTTGCCAAGAAATCAACATTCAGCTTATAGATGCTGATGTTGACAGCGATGTCCTGTAAAAGGATATGCAAACATTTTTAATTTTAATCAATGGTCGCTGTAGCAGTCCGCGCTTGATATAGTTTTTGCGACTTTTAGGCATTTCGAAATCTTCTGTTGATGGGAATGTAATCAGTCTGATTTCTGATCTTATGATCAGGACTCCTCCATGTCCATATTTTCCTTGGGTGCTGTTGATACCAGGTATTTCCAATGATCAAATGATGCTCTTTTGCCCACTGTATCCTGTTTCATTCTGTTCCCCTAGTCCATACATGCCTACTATACACCCGTCCTGTTGATTTCCAAATTTGGCATTCACGCCACCCATTATGATAATTGCTTAAAAATTCTTGCATTTCATGAAGGCTTTCTCTAAATCATTATTAAAATATCAATGCTATTATCACTACTGTCTGCTGTTGGTGCATAAACTTGCATAATGTTGACATCAAAAGATCTTCCACTCAACTTCACCAGTAACACTCTGTCTGATACAGTCTAATATCCTTTGATAGATTTTGCTCTCTTTGTATCCATTATAATTGTTACTCCTGTTGTTTCTCTCACCGGAATAGATTATTCTATATTCCTCAGATATTATCATGCCCATTCCTTTCCATCTGGTCTCACATATACCTAACAGGTCAATATTTATCTTCGCATTTCATTCTTAATGTTATCAAACTTTCCATCCCCACTCATAGTTCTTACATTCCAAGTTCCTACTTTCAATGTTGATATTATTTTGCACTCAGTCGCCTGCTGACAGTCTGGAGTCGCCTGGTGCACATGACTACCCCTACCGGGCGAGGCTACTCCTATGGAGCACCCATTAACGCCGTTTCTCTGATTATCGATAAGACTGCAGTACATGATGTTCTTGGCATCTGTAAAGAAGGTAGTTTGCCATTGCTTTCCTTCCTAGCAGTGACCATACTGGTCGATGAACATAGCCATTGTCTACCCCCAAAAACATGAGATCCTCTGCCTACCGAAGTAAAGCTGGAGACCATAACCTACAACTATCTGTTGGCTGCTCCTCAACTTCATCCACCACTTGCACCCATGGCTTCACGTAACCCTGATCGGGGGGCTAAACGGGTACTCCACCTTGCCCAAGGATGTCCCGTAGGCTAGCGGAGGGAAGGAGGCACCTAACCTCTCCTTTGATAGGGAATACCTCTACCTTACCACCCCAGAGTCCCTACAATTATCATAATAATCAACAAACAATAAATATTTGCAGATTTAGCTTGGTTTTCAAATGGTCTTATTGGGTTTCTTCAATAGTGTTTGGTCTACTGCTAGGGTCAATGAGTCACATAACTGCAAAGGATAGGGTTACACATGTCTGATATGTGACAGTGAAGACTATGTTAAGAAAGAAAGAAAGTTTTATAACAGGCCTGGCTGTTATGTTTTAGCAGAGGCCAGGACGTTATGTTATTCTGTGGAGTGCTCTCCGTGGATGTCAGGGCTGTATCAATATGGTGGGTAGTTTACTAATAAGAGTGCGCATATCTCTGTCTGTCTGTCTGTCTGTCTGAGAATTGCCTGTCTGTCTGTCTGTCTGTCTGTCTGTCTGTCTGTCTGTCTGAGAATTGCCTGTCTGTCTGTCTGTCTGTCTGTCTGTCTGTCTGTCTGTCTGTCTGTCTGTCTGAAAATTGATGGCTGTCTGTCTGTCTGTCTGTCTGTCTGTCTGTCTGAGAATTGCCTGTCTGTCTGTCTGTCTGTCTGTCTGTCTGTCTGTCTGTCTGTCTGTCTGAGAATTGTCTGTCTGTCTGTCTGTCTGTCTGTCTGTCTGTCTGTGTGTCTGTCTGTCTGAGAATTGCCTGTCTGTCTGTCTGTCTGTCTGTCTGTCTGTCTGTCTGAGAATTGCCTGTCTGTCTGTGGGTCGGTCTGTCGGTCGGCCGGTCGGTCGGTCGGTCGGTCGGTCGGTCGGTCGGTCGGCATGCATGCATGCATGCATGGTAGATTTCTTGGCAGATTTATCCTCAATATGCATGCATGTATGTGTGTGTGTGTGTGTGTGTGTGTGTGTGTGGTGTGTGTGTGTGTGCGCGCGTGTGGGTGTGTGTGGGTGTGTGTGTGCGTGTGTGTATGTGTGTGTGCGCGTGTGTGTGTGTGTGTGTGTGTGTGTGTGTGTGTGTGTGTGTGTGTGTGACTTTTCACACACCATTGAGCAAGCCAGGAAAAATTTCTTGGCAGATTTATCCTCAATAAAATGACAATTAATATTAACACATTTTTGTTTATTGTTATTTACAATTCTGCTAAGCTTATTTGTGATAGACTACATACATGTCTAACATTAGAAATGTAACCACACTTCAATTTATAATTTTTGCTCAAATTTGAGATATTTGTTTTCTCGTGTGCGATGTTTTTGAAATAGGCAGACCTTCTTCGTGTGTAAAATATCATTTACTGGGCATGAAAGTTGTGGAAGATACGCGAAATGTAATAAATAACGAACTGTCAATATTCTGTCGATACAGTGGCGTACCGCTGTCACGGGGTGTTCCATTCTGTCGATACAGTGGCAGTGAATCGGTTATCACAGTGGGGAAGAAAAGTTGACGTTCCAGCGCCCAAAGGGTATCGCTGGATATTGTCATTCTGTGTGACCGTACTGTGATGTCACCAATCCATATTCTTTTCGGACTTCCTATTGCTCTCGTACCAGATTTTCTCTGATGTATCGCGAGTGTTTGCAGTTGATGATGGTGCATTCTAACGAGATGGTCAATCCATTTGATCTTCTGGCTTTCAATACAGGTGGACAAGGTTTTGTCCTCACCGTGTGTCTGACGACATCATTCTTGAATCGGTTCCGTAGTTAAGATGGCTTCGCTCCTCTAGCATCTCATCTCGCAGGTCTTGATTGTGCGTAAGTGTGATTTATATAATGTCCAAGTTTGACGTTGGCAGCAAAGAGTTGGTGTGAATGTGCTATTTATTATCTGTGGCTTGAACATTTAGGTATGTTGGATATTTCAGTGTGGATGAAAGGTTACATAAAGTTTGGCTAGTTAATATCATATCTGGGCTACACTCAGATTATCCGAGAAGATAACATGTGGACATATAATCATATTGCAACACATGCAATTAGTATTAAGATTCTTAACTGGTTACTGTAGTTGAGTTGAGTTGGGTTGAGCTAAGAACCGTCATCACTGCACTCGGGACACTCTCATACGCGCTTCGTCTCTAGTTCAACAGCTAGCAAAGAGTCATACTACTAATCCTTACCACAGCTATCTGATTGAAAGTTCTCCTGGTTTTTCCCCTCAGTTTTGAAATTCTTCCAGAACACATGCCGATGCAATGCCACTACATCTGTTTCTCACCACTGACCCATCGGTGTAGATCACTATGTCACCTTGATATGTATTGTCCCTGGATAAGTTGTTGCGCATCAAACTCTGTGTGGCCTGTTACCCATTCTCTGCACTCACCATCCAAAGTTACTATTACCGTGTGCCAGTCCGTCATGTCTTCCGGTACTATTGCCCACTCGCTTTTACGATTGATGGTCTCTAGTTCACCTTGCGTGTAAATATTTCTGCCTGTGCCATGCTGGACCTGCCTCGTCTCAGTTTACAGCCCTTGACAATACCCATGACTTCATGCAGATGGTGATCCCTATCTCAGATACAATTTGGCATGAATGCCCTTATGCGTGTTGGTTGTTGCAGATAAGAAGGAATCGTTTATGGGAATATTCCGAATAGTGGGATGTCGTTTTATTATTCAACTCATTTCAATTCAACTGAATATCACATTCTGGTGGATCATTAGAAATGGGTTCAATACATACTGATGATAATTCTGAGCTGAGCTGAAATCCTTGTCAAAGGTATCTTTCCTCTTGGCAATAACGTTCTTTATGAAATTATGAGCAATCGTTACCTGGTGATATAAAAATAACATACCCATTAATTAACATAAATCTTAACATACATCGTAAAATAAATCTTAAAATTCAGCATAATACTTTATGAAGGACGATGGATTACAGAACTATGTATATGATGTATGGATCGGAAACATCGAGAACAAAGAACGCGATTACAATCATGCACTAATTGGTGCCTGTATTACATAACAGGAATATAATGTGGAGCTTATGGAGAGAACTAGACAAAAGCCAATACAACAAAAGGTGATGACGAAATGTTTAACCAGAAAACACTTAATCTTTAAGCCACATGGCAAAAGAAATAGAGGAAGACATAAAAACTCACAGAGAAGTGAAAAAGAAACTGAATTAAACAATATAGGTCAGTCATAGATATAGATGCAAGGGATAGCTAAAGATAATCTGGCTTGGAGATAGCAAGTTGAGGGCTAGTGCCTCGTTGAGAGTTAGAGGATATACGAAGAAGAAGAAGGGACATGGATTACAGAAATGAGTAGCTAACATGTTAATTATAACTCGTCATTGCTCAAATTGTGACAGACATGACGCCATTGCTTTTATGATGGAAATGGAACGCAGTCTTGTTTGAGGAATGCTGTCATAGAAAGTACTGCCTGAATACTGTCGTGCCATTGCAAATAACCGTCATAAGTAAAGAGATTTTGTCGCCAATGTCTGCTCTAGATTAGCCACATTGAGCAAACGAGGAGGAGGAGGAGGAAGAAGAAGAAGAGGAAGAAGAAGAAGAAGAAGAAGAAGAAGAAGAAGAAGAAGAAGAAGAAGAAGAAGAGAAGAAGAAGAAGAAGAAGAAGAAGAAGAAGAAGAAGAAGAAGAAGGACGAGAGGAGGGGAGGAGGAGGAGGAGGAGGATAGTTTCGTAGCGACATTGTTCAGGTTGCTCCTAACATTGCATAAGGATATTAAGTACCTATTTCTATTCAAGAATAGCCAGTTCCTTTCGCGAGATGTTTGGGATATACAACTTTGGATAGGTGGGCGATCCGTTAAGACCAGTCGCGTGTGTTTGCTTATGCCTACTGTTTGCTTTCCCAATTGTGGACTTTCCCGAAAATAAGACCGAGTCTTATATTAATTTTAGCTTTTAAAAATGCACTAGGGCTTATTTTCGGGTGATGTCTTATATTTTATTTCAGATACAGACATCTACATTTATTCATGTAAACAATTCTACATTTATTCAAATACAGTCATGTCATCTTCATATTTAAAACGAGAGACGTATTGAATTATGAGCGACATCCATTCATTATCAAGTGCCCACCAGTTGCGTCTGTACTCCGACCGGTCATTCGGCAACAAGTCTCTCATTCTAGCTGAAGACCATACCTAGGGCTTATTTTTGGGGTAGGCCTTGTATTAAAAGCATCCTGAAAAATCGTGCTAGAGCCTTTTATAGAGGTAGGTATTATTTTCTGGGAAAAACGGTAGTATATGGTTCTGTCGCCAAGCTACCGAGCTTTGTGCGTAGTGCAATGCTGTAAGCTGTTAATTTAATGTTAATGCGTTTTAATCTGTCATTCACATGAGGTTAGCCGATTGCTGAACTCGGTGGTGTACCTTATGCAGTAATGCTTGTGCAACTTTCTGGTTTTTCTAGTGACCAAAGCTTCATCTATGATTAACGTAATTTTAGTGGCGGACTATTGCAGGTGACATTTTGGCAGCGGCATTATGCATGTCTGCCTGTGTGTGCTGTTGGCTTGTCGGGACTTTATGTCTGTCCCACTTTTCACATTGGACAGTGAGGAGTGTTTTGTGTGATATTCGCTGGCACAGGAAAAGAAATAAGCAATGGTGTGATCTGTGAAGTTAGAACCAGCTCTTGCGTGTTACATAGAACCAGTTTGAATATATGGCTGTACATCAGTGGTAATTAGTAAACAAGCGGGGAAAAAGCCATAGAAACTTTAAAGGAGTGGTTTTATAGAAGAGTGTCAAACATTCATATGACAGCAAAATCTGAGGCGTGTAACCATTTTAAAAGGGGCTAAGACATAAAGACAACTTGTCACAAACATCAGAAAGAGGCAGTCACCATTTATGGCCACATGATGAGAAGATAAAAACTAGAATATATTAGAACAACTGGACGAATGTGTAGAAGGTGAGATATTGAAAACAACTACAGAGCATTCTTTTGTCAAGGCATGCAAGGGTGTGTGCAGACGAACTGATGTATGCCTTTGGGGATTTCAAGAAGTGGAGAAGCACACACCACTCGGCATGGTATTTGATGATGATGTACTCAGAAACTTACGGCAGGATAGTAGATTTCCAAATACTAGAGTGCTTGGTTTTAGATTCAGTAGAACCTCTGTTTTCGTCGATAATACGCCCGAAAACAATTCGCGAAATCCGAAGCCGACGAAAGCCGAGGCAATTATTTCCATACGAATCAATGTAAATCCAATTATTTCTTTCTAGACACTCCAAAATACATACCAAAAATCACGTTTTATAGAGATATACTATAGTGTTTAATACTATTTTTAGGCCCCAGACTTGACCGAACTCGCACCTTTGCCGTGCCTAGTAACACTGTGTATGCCAGTGCGCCTCTTGAATTATTCAAACCGCCCTCTGCTGGGCTTAAAATCATTAAGTACATTAGCATTCGTCCCAGGCAGATGGAACTTATCGTGGAAGACGACTTTCCCTGCATGTGGCCGATTTCAGCAATCTTAATGTCATCCTCGTATTTTATTCTTAGCAACTGATGATCACATAACGAAAAACAACACCAACTGAGCCGAAAAACGCGCGGGCCCCTTTGTTATCGCAAAATTAGCAGGAGGTCATGTGGGCATGCCAACAAAGTCCGAGGCAATCGGAGAAAACCGAGACACATTTTTCGTAGGAACCATTCGACGAAAACCGAAACCGACGATAACCGAAGACAACTAAAACCGAGGTTTTACTGTACTTACTATTGAATAGTCGGTCACCAAATACTAAAGTGGTTGATTTTAGATACTTACTTTAGAATAGTATGTCTCCAAATACTTGAGTGGTTGGTTTTAGATACTTACTTTTGAATAGTAGGTCTCCAAATACTAGAGTGGTTGGTTTTAGATACTTACATTTGAATAATAATTTTTCAGAAAAGAGTTGTTCATTGCATGTAAGTGAAACTCCAGCACAGTTTCCATGGCTTTGTTCTATGATAGACAATTAACATGAAGTGAATGACGTTTTCTGTTCCTACAGAGACTACTAGTGTAGACTTTACTCTTCTTGTAAATACAGTACTTCTATCAAGTCGGCAAATATACAATCAAAACAATGTATTCCCTTGGTGAATTTAAACACACAATCCACAAACAATAAATTGCAATATATTTTTGTCTGGCATATTTCTCTGCATCTCTTCACGCGCATTACTGCATCATTATATCTCATATGCGGTGCATGTGATTACTTTGACAGAAATACTGAATGCACGTAGGCGGTAATGTTGTTAGAATGTAGAGCATTTGTTATGCCCAAGAGTAACAGATCATATACAAGAATAGATGGAGAAAGAAGAATGTCTTCAAGAATCCCTGTGTAGTCGGTACGAAATAAAGCTCCAAGTTCGAGTAATCTCTCAACACCTAGTTAAATGTCGGGCTTAATGTTAGCAAAGAAAAGGTATTTCGTATATTGATATTAGGCGAACAAGTAAACTATTAGCTCCAATATACAGAGGCTATTGAAATCAGGCGGTTTCAATCAATATTATGTAGACAGGAAGATTTCATTGTAAATTTGCGATTACAGTGGGTATAGCAAAAGCTTCACATTCAAACAGAATCAGTTAAGTATTTCAACAAGAGTAAAATTGATTTTTTCACTGCACATGATACACAGTGTAAATTTACAGTGTGGTGTGTTTGTTGGGTTGTTGATGCTGTTTGCTGTTGTTGTTGTTCGTATCTCCCATGTCTTCTGTTGTTCGTTATCCCCACTGAAGCATACACCTTCACTCAACTCAAGGTAAACTGTCCTATCTTTTAATTCATCTCTGTCTGTATTAATTTAATTTCTTCCCCCTGTGTGTTTAAGTCTTCCTGTATTTCCATGCCCTCTGGTTGGGAAAGTGACTGCCAATTCCATCAAGGGTGAACTGTATTGTTCGTATAGGTCTTTTATGGTGACATTCTGGCCGTGGCATTTTGTACAGTGTGCTTGAGCGGGCCGTTGTGTGTTGAGTCTCCTGTCTTTTCCACTTTTCACATGGGGCAGTGGAGAACATTTTATGTGATATTCATTGGCACGGGAACGGAGCATAATGGGGACATCCCTTTGCTGTGATGTTGGAGCCGCGATAATGACGAATGTATTTCCTTGCCCTGTCGGTTCCAAAGAAAAGACATCCAAGTTATTCTATAATCAGGTGTTTTCTCAACGAGTCTCTTCTCTATTCGTCAAAGTGTTTTTCTCGCCTCCTGATTGGCTGGAAACTGACTAGTTCTCTTCTTGACCTCCGCATTAGTGATTCCGTTAGTCCATGTTATTTCTTCAATTCCTTTAAGGCACCATTAATGAAAGTGTGCAGTTTATTAGTAATTGTGTCAATCTGTCTCCATGTTTCTGATCTGTGCTGATTTCTCGTTATCATTCAATATTCTAAGTTTGGCGCCAAGTTTAACTTCCTTTTGACTTCCTAAATGTCCCAGTGCTATGAAATCTCCTCACGCCTTTTGTATTCCCGGTTGAAATTCCCCCCCCCCCCTCCCTCCCTTTCCCAAACCACCATCTTTGCCACACTGCTACCAAAATAGATGTATGATTCCATGTCTTGAAGTGCGCTTTTACCAATGGAGGTGAGGTTATCGAATGCTTGGTTTATTCACATTGTCTTTGCCATTCACCTTCCACTCGGTTGTTTTTTTAGTTTATCTCTCATCGGATTCATCGTGTGGGACAGGAGAGAAATGTTACCAACCCAGTCCACATCTGATTCCACGTGTGGGACAGGAGAGGAATGTTATCAGCGAAGCCCACATCTGGGTCTACGTGTGGGACAGGAGAGGAATGTTATCAGCCAAGTCCACATCTGGGTCTACATGTGGGACAGGAGAGGAATGTTATCAGCCAAGTCCACATCTGGGTCTACGTGTGGGACAGGAGGGGAATGTTATCAGCCAAATCCACATCTGGGTCTACGTGTGGGACAGGAGAGGAATGTTATCAGCCAAGTCCACATCTGGGTCTACATGTGGGGCAGGAGGAGAATGTTATCAGCCAAGTCCACATCTGGGTCTACGTGTGGAACAGTAGGGGAATATTACCATCCCAGTCTATGGCATGAAGGTACTGTGTCTGAGTCCATTGAATTCCTTTTCTTGTGGTGGTGTTTTTTATTTTACTTAATAATCCAGTCATTCCTGTCGCAATTCTTTCGTATTTAAGATGTTTATGTTAGTGCTCCCTCATAAAATTGAGGCGTTTAAAAAGGTTTCATCGATTCTGCCGATAAACTATCTGGACCAGGAGCTTGCTAATCCTTCTTTAGATGGTTTATAAAAATTGATATTCAGCTTCTTTCCTGCTGGCTGCATATCTATTTGTCTTTTGGGACTGATCTAATTAGAAATTCCCAACAGTATTCAGCTCATATGTCTATTTAATCTGTAATGTTCGTGAAAACCTTCCCAATACTATTTTTATTAGTCAACTTAGTTGAATGTATTGTTCTACTATTTTCCTTTTGTTATTATAAACGTATGTTTGGCTTTTCGCTGCTTCGCCTTCTGTCTGTCTTGTTAAGCCATCTGAATATTGCTGTTTATGCGCTCTTATATGCTTCCTAACTTCAATTGCTTCTGTGCATTTTTCATGTTCTGTCTGTTTAGTAGCAGTGGTATTGCTGTTATTTACAGCTGCTTATTTATTTGCTTCATTCTATTTTCTTACACGTTTCCATTGATATCCACCGATAAAGTTGATTAGGCGCATTTCTGTTATTATCCATCCATACAATTGATCATGTGTCCTTCCTTGGCAAGCAACTCCACATCCTTCTTCGCAGTAGCTATTCCATATCAAGATATCCCTGCAGCTTAAAGCAACTAACTGTCTTACTCCAGCACATTGCCACATGTATTCTGCAAGGTGATAATCTTATAGTCCTCGAGTCTTGGATGGTCTTTATCTGGCTTGGAGAGTCGGATAAAACCACTGGCACAAACTCTTGGCGGCATCTGTTCTAATGCTCGAGTTAAACAAGTAACCATTTCCTCCAAGTCTCCTTCACTCATATATGTCATTCTGGTTTACCTGACCTCGTTATGTTTTTGCTTTTTCAAAACACAATTTGTATCTTCTACGCGTATAACATTCTCATAGCTGTCGCCATTGAGAAACATGCTAGTTGCTCTTGGTATCTCTATTATTGTGATCTGTCTGGGTTATCAATCTCCCCAGGAAGGTTCCTACTATTTCTTTGTCCGTTGTCATGGCCTACTCGGCTATCCCTATATATTGTTTTCACTGTGGTAGGCTGACCTTTCATGGGAGTTCTTCATGAGGTCCATACATAACTGATACCTTGCCATCTTGACGGACGATAGTTTGTTACATTGTGCTTAAAATCGGCATAATAACTACAACCTATGGAGGTAGCGAACATGACTGGAAAGACCAATTCGAGATACAATTAGTGCATATGATCACATTGTCATTTCCAACATCACGCATCATCTAACATTATCACGCTCGGTGTGTGACCTATCTGCAGCAATCATTTGTCCCTTTGTCTTTATTCCATTGCATATCTTTTCCCTCCATGCAAAGTAATGCTCCCACATGCTGCCACGTGATAGTTCAATTCCTGTACCAATCATGTCCCGCCTTACACACATCTTTGTACCGTCGTAGAGGCCTACTCCGATATTACTCATCTGTAATTCAACAAAATGAGATTTCGTGTGGTATACTACCATCGTCCATTATCCCAATGTGCCCTTTCAAGCTACGTCTACGAAGACTGGGCGTGGAACATAGTTCCAATACTTCTGTACTGGTAATAGCATCTTGGCATTTAATGTCAATTAATCGTCCCAGACACTGCACAATAAAGCTGTTGAAACCTTTTTCATGGTCGCAGTAAGCCGCTGACCTGGTTTCGCTGTCATAAAGAAGAGCAATCCCATACATACTATGGTCATAATGGGGCATGCTAAAAAATGACAGATTCACATAGTACGACAACCCATCATACCCACGCCTCCTTAACCTCCACTCGGCGAATCCTGCTCATCACAGTAATCCCGCTGAAGGCGAGGGTTTTAATCCCCATCGAGAAGCTTGAAAGAAGAACAAACTAGTTTCTGAAATGAGTTAAGTCTCCCATTGCAAAGAGGCTGAAGTCATGGATACTGATCCAGAAGGCACACGGAATCCACATTAGTCCGCAACCTGCTCTGTATCTGTAAAATATTTGTGAATCCATATGCTCACAACTCAATGTGAGGCAAAGCACACACAGTTAAACAGCAGCCTCACCTTTTCTCTCATCATCTCCAAATCTGTCAGGTTTACCAATACACGCTGGTCCAGAATAGCGTCAAACTCTTGGTGTAGGCTGTCTATTATCTGGTTCAGCTGTACAGGAGGTGACCGTAAAATTGTAGATGTTATACATAGGTGGTGACCGTAACAATGTAGATGTTATACACACACAAGTATTATACACAGGAGGTGACCGTAAAATGATATATATATATTATACACATTAGATGACCATAACATTTTAGATATTGTATATTGAAGGTAAATGTGTGTGGTGTGTGTATATATATATATATATATATATATATATATATATATATATATATATATATATATATATATATATATATATATATATATATATATATATATATATATATATTATGCACATGAGGTCACTGTAAAATTTTAGGTTTTATATACAGAAGATGACCGTAAAATTTAAGATATATAAGAGCGTAGCAAAATTGGTGGGGATGTCTGCAAAGATGCCGCTATACAGTACCAGGAGTATTGCCTATTTATACTTATTTTATTCAGGTCCTAACGTCCCCATGGGACCTCGACATCTGCATTCTTATTTATTATTTAATTTGCTCTCGACAGTAACTAGACACACTGAAAGGAGTCAAATTATTAATAATAATTACTTTAATTGAGGCCCTGGCTCATTATTTTTACAACACAGTACGTTGAAAAATATAACATAAAATTAGTTGGCTGTAGGAAGATAGCCCTGAATGAGGTTATGAGTTAGCCCAGTATGTTGAGCAATCAATTGTCTATAGTCCGATATTGTCTGGGAGGACACTGTTCACCTGGTCAGTGTTTCGGTTTCTCCCTGGATGACAATGAAAACACTTCGTCAAATGCCTTCAAATCCTTGACGATATTCATACCAGTCTGGAACCCAACTTGTCTTCAGGCTGAGCATTCCTTACACCAATATTTGCTTGATGAAAATGTGAGTCCAATTGATTCCCTTTCGAGACATGGGAGTATACTCTAATACTAAACAACATATCTTCGTCCCATATGGTAGGTGCTGAAACTTTTGTAACGGGAGTCGCAGTAAGTAAATTCTCCCAAATGCTGTATTCACCAATCTTAAACTTCGAGTGAGATATACCGTTGGCATAACAATAACAACTGAATTTGGATGATAAGCGGGGATTTCCCTGTCACCATAGATCTGGAACATTCTTCTAGGTCGACCCCCCATACATCTTCAGTTCGAATTCCTTGATGGTTCAAAACTTCTTCAACAATAAGATATAACGCGAAAGAAACAACTCCAGGATAGTTTCTGAACCAGCGTAGATTGAAGATGACCTGAGACTCATCTCTCCTCTTCGCCTAGTGAGTCTCAGAAATATAGGCACAGATTAATAAGCATATATTGCATATGCCCAGTTTTGGTCATATATAATATTCTTATTTTACCCCTTGGGACAGGTCACTATCTAGTAGAGTGTTGGGATTGGAACAAACCTTCCTGAGAGAATACCTGTTCTTCTGATCAAGTTCCCTGTTCTTACAAACAGACTTGACATCAGGAACCAATCCATCATCAAAAGTGGTGAAGTTATAAGAAGAATTTATTAGACCACTTGGCCCCGTTAATTTGATAATTCTACCTATGTTGGTTTATGATTATCTTGGTTTTCCTCCACCAGAAAACTTTATATTTATATAGACAGAAGTTGTAATATGGAATATTTATATACACAAATAAAACACTTAGTAGATAGTAAAACTGACACACAATCCTTTCGGTATTATAGTTATTATCTGTTAGATTACGATTATCACTTTTCTAACATTAGTAAACAGGATATACCCATATATAGATAGTTTCTGATGACGCCCTACCGGTATCAGTTGGATTTACACACCAAGTTATAGTCGTATAAGGTTATTACATCTCTTGATAACTCAAGGAAGAGCAAGTGATCGTAAAGAATTTCGTCACGTCACTAGATGATGATAATTTTGTCGTTCGCTCGACCTATCCCGATTATAGAATTAAATTAAGGAGCTCAGAATAAGGCAAGACAAGGCGTAGATTACTGGGCATGTAGAAAGATGCCTGCCGATGCATTCCTTTATCGTAGAAACTCCGCCGCGGAGCAAACACGGCAAGGGGGGTTATGATCGTCAGAAGCAAAGCCTCTTCCCAAAGTATTTCGGACCTTTAATTTCTTGATATTCTCTGGGGGAGGTCCAGTCCGGGTCATGACTCCGGGCGTCTTACCCCTGCCTTAGAGACGTTCGGTCACAATTGTTGTACCTGTTGTTACGCTTGTCCCTTCGCAGATACCATGCCCACTCTCAAGCCCTCCCTCCCTTGGAGAGGAGAACCTGTGCAGCCTGTGCTTGCCCCTTAGCACGCGTGGACGGGGGAGCCAGCTTCCTCCCCCGCCACAGCCTCAATCGCTTCCACCCGTCTCTGATGCCGTGTTCCTTCCTCGTTCCCCGTTTACTGGTCCGCACTCTACTGTGAAGCCGGTCTTCCTTTCCGTTTTCCACCTCTTGGTCTCTACCGCCGACTGAGTGCGACCTACGGCCGATTATCGCTGTGTTATGGGGGTTGGACGTTGGCAGACATTTAGGTGGTTTGACTGCAGATTCCCCACTCACGTTCGGAGGAAAGGATAAAGGACTGAAACGAGACGTTGTTCGAGGTCTTGGTTGACAGATTGTTGGTACTGCAGTTGAGTTGAGTTGAGTTAAGAACCGACATCACTGCACTCACGTCATTCCCATACGTGCTCCGTCCCCTCGTTCAACAGCCAGCGAAGAGTCATACTACTAAACGTTTCCACCCCTATCTGAATAAAAGTTCTCCTGGTCTTCCCTCTCAGTTTTGAGATTCTTCCAAAACCCCTGCCGATCCCCCGCAATCTCATTCTTTCCATATATGTTTTCTCAATCTGTTCCTCCGCATACTCCACCTGGTCCCAAAGGCGCACGACCACCTCCGTCTTGTCCATAGGCAATCTGCCACCAAGAGGTGTATTCCCTGCTAGCCTATCAGCCTGTTCATTCCCCCGCAACCCCACATGGCCAAGACAAAATATCCATACATTCATGGTACTGCATTTACCGCTTCTAATCACACTAGCTTCGAGATTCATTCCTCTCTAGGTTTCGACAATTCCACAGCCAACATGAGGCCTTTTCGGCTGCCTCAGACAGTTGTTTCTGGGCCCGCGGTTCTTGCTTGTCCTTTCGCTCCAGCACATTAAAGTGGGAGACAAGACCTCTGGCGCATAGCTCGACGGCGAGAAGCCTTACGGTATACTCCTCCCGCTTAAGACTTGCGGCAATGTCATTGTATTTTACTAATTTGTGCAGATGTTGCTCCTCAACATTTGATGCGTAAGGGACAGTCAGCTCAATTAGCGTTAGCTGCTTGGCTGACGAGGAGATAAGTACTATGTCGGGCCGCAAGCCAAACCTTCGGTTCACCTCAGGGTACTTGCCACGGCCCTTTAGGTCTACGGTCAGTTCCCAGTCCCTCGCACCATAGCAAGCGGCAGGTCATCAGCTTTGCCTCCTTTGTGTCCTTCTCGGCGAAGGGAATCTTCATCAGCCTCGGCCTGTACCCCTCTCAGTTCGCTTTCATTCTTGCAACGTCCACTATGGCGGCCGACTCAGTAAGGACTTTGTTATGCCGCCACGTAAGACGGCCTTGGGTCAAGGCGACCTTACAACCAGACAGCACGTGTTCCGCTGTCTGGACTATTTGGACTTTCGTACAGAGGGGATAGAACGGGTCGGTGGTTTCCCCCACTTGGCCTAGATGGCAGCTGATGGCAGGAAATCGTAGAAGGATCGGACGACGAAATTTGGCCGCAGTGGTGCCATGCGCCATTTGCCATTCCAGGTAACAGATCTCTGCACTACCTCATCCCATGACATCCACTGGGCCCACTGCGCCTACTGGGCAGCCTTTCGAACTCTTTCGTCATCTTCCCCCTTGCGGATTTCCTTATCCACCAGGTACCTGAGTTCCTTTGTCGTCGCCTTAGACCACATCGGATCATTGAATTGGAATCTGAACCCTTTCTTGTCAAGTTGGGTGTGACCCATGACCTCCTTCAGCTGGAGTGTCGCCTGGGCTTCTTTAGCAGAGTCGCCAACCATTATGGCCAACCGCCTCAGAGGGGCCAAAGGCAGAAGTGTCATATAGCGTGTGGGGGTTCATTCTTAACTCGGAAAACGGCAGAATTAACACTCAATTTAAAATGAATCTTGGAAACGACATATACAAAAGCCTGCAGAATCCAGGTCAGCTTTTATTGTCGTCCTTCGATACAAATGGCAGTTTCAATACGGCATAAAAAATTGGCATAACAATTATTCAAGCCTTTCAGTTGCTGTACAAAAGATAATATTTTCTTTGTAGTTTGTTTTTTTTTTTTTTTTTAATTTCAAAAGCTTACTAACAATACCAGATGGAACCACACAAGGCCTAAGCGTCTTAACTGCTCGATGGTAAATTGGCTTCTGTCTCGTATCAATCTTGTCGTCAACCTACGACACGCTTATCACATCATCAAGCAACAGAGCTCACCCGTGCACTGCTTACCAATCTTTAAATTGCACAGCAATTAGCCGTATAAACATTATAACAGTTTCACTGTTATACTTCTTCAATTGCACTGACCACTTTCCACTTCCTTCCTGTTCTCAAGGCGGGGACTGAGGTGCTGACCGTTATATCTGGAGACTCGTGCAACATCATTGCGAGTCTGGTTTTTCCGGCTTTGAACTCTTCCACGAGGGATGTGAACGGGAGGACGAGCTTACTCTGCTTACATTACAAAACGAAAGTTGTGAGGCATGACGGTACTCCCAACCACTTTAGTATATACCTGCTTATCATGCCCTCTATAGTGTTCACTGCGGTTACGCCAATATCATATGTCAGCAGTGGCCACAGGAGTTTCGGAATAAGCATGAACTAGAGGCACTAAATTTTTAATTTCCTTTCAGCCTGGTTTTCTCGATGGTACCCAGGCCGTTTGTCAGCATTGTTTGTATCTCTACCACCGCGTTCCTGTCCGTCAGGGTTGAGTCGCACATACGATCGAGACTTTTCACAGGTTCCGTTATCACTATGTGAATCGCTTGTCCGGCCACCACGAACACTCTTTCCACCACCTCCCACTTCATGATCAACAGGCTTCTCTATTTCTTAGGCTCATTCTGCTTCAGCGAATCAGATCATCCAGTCTGAAGAGGATGCTGCGAGCATCACTCTCTTTCGGTGTCAAGATTGTACTATCGTCCATAACGACCTTCAGCGGCGAAGTGTACGTCCCTTCGCTGAGTTTCGGACCTTGTGCATAGAAGGATGCCGCATCCAGGATGACCTGCATGGCCATGACAAATAATATCGTCGAAATCGTACATCCCATGGCAATGCCCATTTGCAAGTCGATCCATCTGGTTGTGAACGTTTTGGTCGGGAACCAAATAGAGAACGAACGAACGAATGAACGAATGAACGAACGAACGAACGAACGAACGAACGAACGAACGAACGAACGAACTTTATTTTAAAAGGGTAACAAATTGGGCACACAGGCCCGTCTTACATTCGGCCCTTTCGATCACTCATCTTTCATTCATCAAATGTGCATGTTACATTTACATAGGGAAAGAAAAAACATTGTCAAATGAAAGTTGTAGAAGCCCGAGAAGTACTGCACAAGCATTTCCGTGATGTTCTCTGGCACGTGATAAGCCTTGAGTGCATGCCACAACAATTGGTGGGGCACTGACCCATGTGCATTGGCCAGATCCAACAATTTCACGTGGAGTTCCTCCTTCTTCGTCTTCGCTCTCATGATGGCTTCCCCGATCATGGTGCCATGATCGAGACAACCGGGGACTCCGGGTAGCCCCCCCCCCCCCCTTTTTTTTTTTGAAACGCTGTCTCTATGTACTTGTTCCTCATCAAGTACTTCGTGATTCGACTGGGCATGATCGAGAAGAATATTTTCCCCTCAACGTTCAGGAGAGAGATCGGCCTGAATTGGACAATGCCGTTTGAGTTTTGCTCTTTTGAAATGTAGACTCCGTTGGCCGTCTTCCACTCCGTGCTGACATGATTCTGCTTCCACGCGGATCTCAGTATCCGGTGTAGCTTTATAAGGACTTTCAGGCATCTTTTGTAGAATGTCTAAGGCACACCGTTGGGCCCCGGTGCTGGCTTACCTCTCGCTTTCTTCACTACCGCAACGACCTCAACGTTGGAGGCCTGGCATTGAACTCCACCGTTAGTTCTGCCGGGCATTTGAGACCGTCAATCTCTCCGAGTGGGACGTTCCGTTGGGACTCGGAGTACGTCGTCACGAGGTGGTTCTCCGTCTCCTCTGTGCAGAGATCGAGGGTGCCGGATCGCTGCTACTCGAACAAGTCCAGTCCAAACTTGTATGGTTTCCGGAAGAATCCCTCACGTTCCTTTCTGGTTTTCCGCCTGTTCTTGCAGATCCTTTCGACTCGGGTTAGGGCATTGTGCCTGGCTTTCAGATGTTGCCACACCTTGCGCAAGCTCTCTTTCTCATGATCCGCCGACGATTTCCAATGTTTCCGAGCGTCATTCTTTTGTTTCCGAAATTCTTCCAGTAGTCTTTGCCGTCTGGCCTTCTGCGGCAAAACTGCTTCCCTCCTCTCGCTGCCACCACACAGAATCAGCGAGTGGAGGTAGACAATCTCTCCCAACTTTACCAAT
This sequence comes from Cepaea nemoralis, assembly GCA_014155875.1. Lineage (NCBI taxonomy): Eukaryota > Metazoa > Mollusca > Gastropoda > Stylommatophora > Helicidae > Cepaea > Cepaea nemoralis. The sequence goes on from JACEFZ010006836.1 coordinate 252,975, forward strand.
GTCTCTTCATGGGGTTTGTGTTTTAGCTCTTCTTTTAAAACACGGGACAATATATCGTCAAATAATGCCCACTCGTCCTTCCTGGTGGCATTAGGGAACTTGATCTTCATCTGGGAGAAACATCATTAACTTAAATTCAACACCCGCGGTGTTTTACCGGTAGAATTCGCCTAGCAGAACTCTGGTTTACGTGTGTAAACGCGGATGAGCACAGTTAAGCGGCCTAAATTAGTTCACGTAGCGAGTATCTTCTCGATCGAGGAATATGCATAACAATTCAATTAATGAAAAGCCCAATCACCTTCATTGAGAGAATAAGACACAAAATTCGTAAAGTCCAAAATAGATCATATGTAGTTGCTTCAACTTCTGTGTTTTGAATACTGCTGCTTCAGCAGATTTATGTCGTCTCGGTACGAATGTCATGGTCACTATGCCTGGACTGACGTGTGTCCCTGAGATTTTGTGTTTTTCAAAACGTCAATTTGGAGTATAGCCGGAACAACGAGAGAAAGTTGCGTTTGCACGCATAAAGATATTCGTTTAGACCAAAGACTATAGAATTTCCGAGAAATGGTGAATTCATCTTTAAGGAATTGGTGCCTCACTGGGGTTTACAGAATTACCCTTCGTGATCACGTAGAAAGTCCCTACAGGACACAGGAGATGACCGTAGCTATATATATATATATATATATATATATATATATATATATATATATCATCATCATCATTGGCACTTTGCCGTCTTGACAGACGATAGTTTGTGCTTTAAAAAGGCATAATAACTTTTAACTATGGCGGTAGCGAGTGTGACTGATAAGGCCAATTTGCGCTGTAAATGTCCGTTCACAGTGGGTGCATGTGAACACGTGGTCATTTCCACCATCATGCACCATCTTACGTCTCAAACGCTTGGTGTGTGACTTTTCTGCAATAATTTTCTCCTTTGACTTTATTCCATTTCTGATATTTGCCCTCCATGCAACACGTTCAGCGGCGACTTGCTCCCAATGTGCATTATCAATGCCTGTATCAATCATGTCCCGCTTACACACATCTTTGTATCGTAGTAGAGGCCGACCCTGATATCTCTTACCCATCTGTAATTCACCAAAAAAGATATCCTTTGGTATTCTACCATCATCCATCCTCCTAAGATGTCCTATCCATCTAAGTCTACGAAGACTGAGCATGGAATAAACTGTCACACAACCTGATCTTTCCAATACTTCAGTATTTGTGATTTTGTCTTGCCACTTAATACCAAGAATTCTTCGCAGACACCGCATATGAAAGCTGTTTAAGTTGTTCTCTTGATGTGAGTAAGTTGTCCAGGTTTCACTGCCATAGAGAAGAGTACTAAGGACACAGGCTTGATAGACAAGGACTTTTGTTTTGGCAGTAAGCTTCCTGTTCTCCCAGACTCTTTTTCTTAACCTGTTCATTGTTGTTGCTGCCTTACCAATCCGGATGTTGATTTCCTGATCTAGGGATAATTTGCTATTTACCACTGATCCTAGATATGTAAAATGGTCTACTATCTCTAGTTCGGCGTCATCAATAAAGATTGATGGTACCCCATGTGCACCTTGTGACATAATCTGTGTCTTCTTTTTGCTAATTGTTAAACCAAATTCAGAACAAGCATTGGAGAATGCAGATAGTAGACATTGCAATTCTTCCTCAGAGTGGGTCGTAACTGCAGCATCATCTGCAAAAAGCAACTCTCTGATCAGTACCCTCCTAATTTTGGTCTTAGCCTTCAATCTCTGAGCATTGTAGAGGCCGCCATCTGAGCGTGAGTGAATGTATATACCACCATCCTGATCATGAAATGCATATTTCAGTAGAAGTGAAAAGTATATTCCAAAGAGGGTGGGAGCTAGTACACAACCTTGCTTAACTCCACTCTTGATTTCAAATTCTTCAGAAGTTGCACCATCAAACTTGATTGTACCCTTCATGCCTGTGTGGAACGATTCCACAATGGACAGAAGAGTTGGTGGGCAGCCAATCTTCTTTAGTGCCTTGAACAGACCCTCACGACTGACTAAATCAAATGCCTTTGTGAGGTCGATGAAGGCAATAAACAGTGGTTGATTCTGTTCACGGCATTTTTCTTGCATTTGTCGCAATGAGAATATCATATCAGTGGTAGACCGGTTCTGTCGAAAGCCACACTGTGATTCGGGGTAGACTTGATATATAACACAGGAGATGACAGTTATAAGGGTCGTTTATTTGAAACCCGTTCCAATGACATTAATACAAAAGCACGTAAGAAACATTAACAGGTGTGGTAGAATTAAACAAAGCATTAATTTTGAATGAATTATGCACCATGGGTTGGTCAGAAGAAGTCGCCATAGGCAATAGGCTAGCATCCCATTGTTTAGATAGTCGGCGAATGCCGTCCGCAAAAAAAAAGGATTGTCGTTGCTCACTGAACCAAGTGTTTACCACGTTCATTACGTCTGCATCTGTGTGCACACGGGTGTAACATATAAGTGCTCTGTTCTACTCCTAACTCAAGCCTGAGTCCGGAGAATCTCAGCTCAGTGCACGAACTCCGTAGCACCGGCGAGGATCCTGAAATACTTTAGGTAGATTTTTAACTCGAAATTTTTGCCAGGGCACGCCGCTAGGCTACTCGTTTTCGATTTCCAACTGCCAGGCCTATTTATTACGTGCGTAACAATGCACACGGGCGTCCTATCTCATTACCCAGAGACCAGGGAAATTTTGTTGCTAGAATTACACGTGAAAACACACAGACCCTCACCGGGGCTTGAACCAGGGACCTCCAGCACTCCAGAAGGACACCATACCTCGAGAGAACTAAACGCTCCCTCCTCCCCCCCCCCCCCCCCCAAACCCTTTATTTTTACATACGGGGTTTACGGGAGCAGCTTGTAAAACCGCATGCCAGCGTTCGAAACACAGCAATGTCTGTTTTTTTTTTTTTTTTTATGAAATGGTATGGGTGCCGGCCGAACTACTGAAAGTAACATAACCAGGAATTACGAACAGCCAAAATATGCTGGGGCTGACTGCTGCGTCTTGTAAAAGACATGCAACTAACTTGTTTTTTATAACACAGGGGGTAACTGTAAAATAATAGATATTATACACAGTAAATGACAGTTAAATTGTATATATTATACACAGGAGGTGACCGTAAATTTATAGATATTATACACAGGAGGTGACCGTAAATTTATAGATATTATACACAGCACGTGACCGTAAATTTATGGATATTATACACAGTAGGTGACCGTAAAATTGTAAATGATATTCAACATAATGTATTCCCTTAGTGAATTTAAACACAGTAGGTGACCGTAAAATTGTAAATGATATTCAACATAATGTATTCCCTTAGTGAATTTAAACACAGTAGGTGACCGTAAAATTGTAAATGATATTCAACATAATGTATTCCCTTAGTGAATTAAACACAGTAGGTGACCGTAAAATTGTAAATGATATTCAACATAATGTATTCCCTTAGTGAATTTAAACACAGTAGGTGACCGTAAAATTGTAAATGATATTCAACATAATGTATTCCCTTAGTGAATTTAAACACAGTAGGTGACCGTAAAATTGTAAATGATATTCAACATAATGTATTCCCTTAGTGAATTTAAACACAGTAGGTGACCGTAAAATTGTAAATGATATTCACATAATGTATTCCCTTAGTGAATTTAAACACAGTAGGTGACCGTAAAATTGTAAATGATATTCAACATAATGTATTCCCCTTAGTGAATTTAAACACAGTAGGTGACCGTAAAATTGAAAATGATATTCAACATAATGTATTCCCTTAGTGAACTTAAACACAGTAGGTGACCGTAAAATTGTAATGATATTCAACATAATGTATTCCCTTAGTGAATTTAAACACAGTAGGTGACCGTAAAATTGTAAATGATATTCAACATAATGTATTCCCTTAGTGAATTTAAACACAGTAGGTGACCGTAAAATTGTAAATGATATTCAACATAATGTATTCCCTTAGTGAATTTAAACACAGTAGGTGACCGTAAAATTGTAAATGATATTCAACATAATGTATTCCCTTAGTGAATTTAAACACAGTAGGTGACCGTAAAATTGAAAATGATATTCAACATAATGTATTCCCTTAGTGAATTTAAAAACAGTAGGTGACCGTAAAATTGTAAATGATATTCAACATAATGTATTCCCTTAGTGAATTTAAACACAGTAGGTGACCGTAAAATTGTAAATGATATTCAACATAATGTATTCCCTTAGTGAATTTAAACACAGTAGGTGACCGTAAAATTGTAAATGATATTCAACATAATGTATTCCCTTAGTGAATTTGAACACAGTAGGTGACCGTAAAATTGTAAATGATATTCAACATAATGTATTCCCTTAGTGAATTTGAACACAGTAGGTGACCGTAAAATTGTAAATGATATTCAACATAATGTATTCCCTTAGTGAATTTAAACACAGTAGGTGACCGTAAAATTGTAAATGATATTCAACATAATGTATTCCCTTAGTGAATTTAAACACAGTAGGTGACCGTAAAATTGTAAATGATATTCAACATAATGTATTCCCTTAGTGAATTTAAACACAGTAGGTGACCGTAACATTGTAAATGATATTCAACATAATGTATTCCCTTAGTGAATTTAAACACAGTAGGTGACCGTAAAATTGTAAATGATATTCAACATAATGTATTCCCTTAGTGAATTTAAACACAGTAGGTGACCGTAAAATTGTAAATGATATTCAACATAATGTATTCCCTTAGTGAATTTAAACACAGTAGGTGACCGTAAAATTGTAAATGATATTCAACATAATGTATTCCCTTGGTGAATTTAAACACAGTAGGTGACCGTAAAATTGTAAATGATATTCAACATAATGTATTCCCTTAGTGAATTTATACACAGTAGGTGACCGTAAAATTGTAAATGATATTCAACATAATGTATTCCCTTAGTGAATTTATACACAGTAGGTGACCGTAAAATTGTAAATGATATTCAACATAATGTATTCCCTTAGTGAATTTAAACACAGTAGCTAGAACACATATTGTGCACCAGCGCCAGCGTTTTTCTATCACCTCTTGTTTCATTGCTTTTTGTCTAGTTCTCTCCATGAGTTCCACATTAGTATTTGTCTAGTCCTCTCCATGAGCTCTAATTTGTTCTCTCTATGAGTTCCACATTGGCATTTGTCTAGTTCTCTCTGAGGTTCACATTGGTATTTGTCTAGTTCTCTCTATTAGCTCCATATCGGTGATGTTATAAAATTTTATTGCTTCCACTTAGCGCATTCACCGATTATTAGATGTTTGTAATATATTTGTAATAGTTTTCGTTGTTCTCAATGTTTCTGATCCATCCAGCAGTACTGATATCACATTAGAAGTAACAAAGTTTTACTCTCAGATTCTTGTCTTCTGATGTTCATCACTTCCACGGATCACGGTCCCGGATATTCCAGATCAACTCTGCTGATGACGCTCCTCGGTGATAAATAATCCAAACGACATCGACACACTATACCAAACTATATCAATAGACTATACCTAACTATATCAATTAACTATACCAAACTATATCAAAAGACTATATCAAATAACATCAACAAACAATATCAAACTATATCAATAAACTATGCCAAACTATATCAATAGATTATACCAAGCTATATCGATAAACTATACCAAATTATATCAATAAACGATACCAAACTATATCAATAAACTATACCAAACTATATCAATAAACAATACCAAACTATATCAATAAACTACCCAAACTATATCAATAGACTGGGAGGTTGAGTGGTCTCGAGGTATGGTGTCCGCCAAGAAAGCTGGAGGTCCCTGGTTCAAACCCCGGTGAGGGCCGGGATATTTTCATATGAACCTCTAGTAACACAATTTCCCTTGGTCTCTGGGTAGTGAGATCGGACTCCCGTATGTATTGCTGCGCACGTGAAAAAAATACCTGGCAGTTGGAAATCGATAAAGAGTAGCCTAACGGCGCTGCCCTGGCAAAATGTCGAGTTAAAAATCTACCCAAAGTATTTCAGGATCCTTGCCGGTGCTACGGAGCTCGTGCACTTAGCTGAGATTCTCCAGACTCAGACTTGAGTTAGGAGTAGAACGGAGCACTTATGGGTCACACCCATGTGCCGTGATGTTGATCCCTCGACTAAACTAAAATCAGTATACTATACCAAACTATATCAACAGACTATACCAAACTATATCAACAGACTATACCAAACTACATCAACAGACTATACCAAACTATCGGAGCCACGGTAGCGTAGTGGCTATACACGCGTCTGCCGACCCGGAGGTCTTTGATTCAATTAGTCAACGGGCGAATTCGATGTTATTTGTTGACCTGGGTGCCCAGGTCGGGGTACCAAGAATATCTTTGGAAGTAAAGGCGGCCGGTGTGATACAGACCTCATCAGCCATCGAGTGCCGATCGGCCAATATAAATACTGTTCTACCACCTTAAGCCTTGAATGTGTTAAGAGAAAAGGGTTGGTTACTTACTATATCTATATTAGTTTGGGAAAACGCATCTTGGAGTAAACAAAGTCTACATTTGAACTACAACTATATATGAAAGCACAGAGACACAGACACTACCAGTCTCAAATGTGGGAAAATCATGCGTTCTCCACAAGTTGGAGGGGAAGAGAGGCCGGGGAACCCCAAGAAAGAAAATGTTGGATTGTTTGATCTCATGGCAGGGAGGACAATCAGTATGGAAAGTGATTGGCAGCACACGAGAGACAGGGTTGTGGATAGACAAGATTATCAACGTCACAAGGCATGAAGAAATATTAGTATCATAAATGGTTGGCGGCATACAAGACAATAGGCTGTGGATACACAAGATTATCAACGCTACATGGCATGACGTAACATCACACGAGACAGAGGGCTATGGATAGACAAGATTATCAAAGTCTCACGGCATGGACTCCATGAGTGAAAATTGATTACCTTTTCCATTTTATTCCCTGGAAGATGCTCGTCATAGAGCATCCGATGTACAGCCAGATGAAAGACTTTCGACACGTATTTAGCACAAGTCTCTTCTGGCAATGGCATGTGGTATTCTCCAGTGACATACTAGTCAGAAAAAGAAAACATTCAGTGAAACATTTTACTCAACGATATCTGCTTCTCATTCTTCATCCCGTATCCTTACCAAGGATATAGCACAACATGTTTACCAACTCGCTAATATTCAGCACTTCCTGGACGAATTCACGCGAAAAAAAATATGCTATACATCCTATATCCAATCACATCTCGATTATTGTTCCACATTCTGGACTGGTTGCCATAAATCTAATATTAAACGAATTTGTTCTCTTCAAAAGCGTACTATACATCTAGAATCTGGCACAAAGCACTCTGAAAGTACGTATTTATATAGTCATCTAAGGTTTCTACCACATCGAAGAGGGCTTTAGCAGTAAGGTCCATTTTGTTACATGTAATGCTGTTCCAATAAAACTCACTGTCTCTTTCTCGTTTTTTTTTTATTTTTTTGGTGATTCATTCATATCTTAGACTATTGATGTTATGTTACCCAATGTTAAGGCGTAAAATATAAATGTTATCATAATACTTCACGTGTATTACCAAAGGAAATACCCCATAATCCCTTCGGTACCCAGTCTTAGTTCACACTTGAAGAATCGCAGCACACAGAGCGCACTGTGAGGCACCAGCCATGGGCCATATATTGCGCATGCCGGTATCTCTTTGATTCCATTCCATTCGATATTATATTAAATGACTAGCTGACACGGCTCGGCTTCGCCCAGTCCCTGGTGGGGAGCATCACATTTAATTCATATAAGTAGTCATATAAGTTCCCGTTCCCGACTGCCTGCCTGCCTGCCTGCCTGTCTGTCTGTCTGTCTGTCTGTCTGTCTGTCTGTCTGTCTGTCTGTCCCTCCCTCTCTGTCTGTCTGTCTGTCTGTCTGTCTGTCTGTCTGTCTGTCTTCCTGTCTGTCTAATCATTTATTGGTTGCAGTTAGAACAACCTTAGATAAACGAAGACCAACTTACAAAAAGCATTACAAAGAGCACTTGAAAGATCTTTACATCTTCCCCAACAATTAACTTGGGTAAATGGAGCGGCGGCAGCAGCAGCAGAAGAAGAAGAAAAAGGAGGAGTAGGAGCTCGGAGGAGGAAGAGGGAGGTGGAGGAGGGAGGAAGAGGAGGGATGTGGAGGAGGAGGAGGGAGGAGGTAGAGGGAGGAGGAGGGAGGAGGAGGAGGGAGGAAGAGGGAGGAGAAGGGGGAGGAGGGAGGAGGGGGAGAGAGAAGAAGGAGGAGGAGGGATGAGGGGGAGGAGGAGGGAGGAGGAGAGGAGGGAGTAGGAGGAGAAGGGAGGAGGAAGGAAGAGGAGTCATTAGGAGGAGGGAGGAGGGCGAGGAGGTAGGAGGAGGAAGAGGGAGGAGGAGGAAGGAGGAGGAAGAGGGAGGAGGAGGAGGATGGAGGAGGAGGATGGAGGAGGGAGAGGGAGGAGGGGAAGAGGAAGAGGGTAGGAGGAGGAAGAGGAGGAGTAGGATTATAACGCATATGCCTGTAGATAACTGCAGCGAAAAGGTGGGTCTGTCTATCTATCTGACCCGGCGTGGCTTCGCCCAGCTTCTGGCGGGTAGCGTCTCATTAAATTCATACAACAAAAAAAAGTAACTTAAAAGAATGTCCTTCCACACACCATCCATTATTTTTAATGAAAACTGTTTCTAATCACCTACATGACTGTAGATAACTTCTTAAGCATAAAAAGATGAGTTACAATGTTATGCATTGTGCATTATTTTTATAGAAAACTTTGAAAATGACTTAAAGATTGTATCATTATTTATTATAACTCATATGCCGGTAAATAACTATAGACAAAGAGTTTATAAATCTTTGAAAACGATGCAACAATATGACTATAATGTATACAGAAAAGTTATTAAAAGTTATGCCCCTTGAAATAACTTTTCTAGAGTTAAGTCCCCTTGCTATATAGAAATTATAATGAAAAATGAAAGATTAAATAATATTAAGTAAGCAGCCAGATTTCACACTAAAAAATAGCACAGTTGTCTGCGCAAGAATGAGAGGAAGACGTGTAGAAAATTTCATCTCAATCGGATGGACCGTTCGCGAACGCATAAAGGACATACATACAGACGGAGATTGCCTTTTATATATAAGATTGTTGCATATCCTTTACATGACGTCGCGGTCATCATCAATCTTTTTTTCTGTTTTAGCTGTTTGTGATTTCTTGGCAAGATTACGTTCAGTAGTGTCCGAATATTTTCAGAACGACTCAAGGCGGTATGCTTCCAAATTGCCCACAGATGTGTCCTTTGCCACTATATTCACTGACAAGAAGATTCCGCCTCGTTTAAGTTGCTTCTACAGGGTCGCTTATAACAGAGGTCCGTTTTTGTCATTGCATGTTTTGCTTGTCTTTAGCCGGATCTGTGACGACGGGGTTACGAATGAAATTCGTAATCTTGCAATCATTCATCATGTGCCATGCCGATAAGAGTGGGCGGTCATGATTCGCTATCTCTCTCGATCACCAGAGTCGTGGATTAGCTCATGTTCTTGTCTCGACCATACCACATGGTCAAGCCATCGAGGTGTTTATCACTTTGCCTTCCCCTTGTTCTCTTCCCCTCGATCCAACATTGACTTATTGTTGATCAATCAGATTATACTTAATAATGGGATCAGCTATAAGGCAAATAGTGCATTATACATTCACATAGGAAGAAAAAAAAAACATTGTCAAATGAATGTTGTAAACATAAATAATGCAAATTACCATGTTATGAGGCACATCTCCCATCCACCCACACATCACACCACCCACAAACACAACCCACCCCCCACACACATCGAAGCCAACTAGAGAGGCATGGTGTTTTCCCACCTACCCTGGGTGGGTACCGTCCAAAAAGAGAAACCTGGACCAATGCAGCAGTCTTTGCACACGATGTCTATGAAGGTTTCCACTCAGGCACTGAAACCGTTGCTGCAGCGATTGATCTTGAGAAACGCATACAACAGAGTACCACTGGATTTTTTAATGTTTCAGCTTCTTGAACTAAACGTAAGTCCATTCCTCCTTAGTTGGATCGCTGCAGCCCTCTTCCAACGGAAAGTAGTTTTTAGATGTGGCAGTTGGACTTCGGAACCAACAACAATATATCCTGGCCTACCACAGGGATCACCATTATCTCCGGTACTGTTCAAACGCCTACACAGTGAGAATCACCAGTGAGCAGATCACTGGACCTGGCAGGACATTGTCATATGCCGATGATGTTTTAGTGTATCGTCAGGGTAAGGATAGAGAGGAGGTTGCTGTGGAACTACAAACCGAACTCAATCGCATAAGTACTTGGTGTGATGAAGCTGGGGCAATGGTCAACCCAACAAAGGCAACAGTGACTTGGTTCTCGTTGAATAATCATATTGTCAACAATCCAACACCAACTGTAATGCTGTGTTCAGAGACGGTGGAAAGAACGCAGGCAATGAATTACCTGGGGATACGGTTTGATCGAAGCCTTGCTTATAATGTGCACATAGACCAGGTGATAACAAAGGCCAAGCGGGGTTTGGCAGCGATGCGGGTGATGGCGGCAGCAAACTGTGAGCAGCGCCATCTATGTCTTCTGTACGAGGGGCTGGTCATGTCTGTTTTGGAGTATGCAATGGCAATCTTGACTGTCAGCCATAAGCAGATAGAAAGGATGGAAAGGATACAGAATGAAGCTATGCGCATTATTCTTGGATGTACAAGAGATACAGCATGCAGGGCGATGCGCTACCTTCTTGATTTTCCAACCATTGAAGAGAGAATGCAAGTTTGCAGGGCACGCGCCTACCTCAGAAATAACGCAAACACACAGCATCCAGTGCATAGTGAAATTAGGAAGGTGAAGGGCAGCAGGTTAAAAAGAGGACGGTCGTGGATGGGTCAAGCCGAACAGGTGTGTTCACTTGAGGACTTAGAACCTGGCGAGGAATGGGTGCAAGTGCCAACAGACTTCTGCACATCCTTTTCAGTTTGCATCCAACTAGATAGAAAATGCAGACAAGAAAATCCGGCTGCTGTTGAGGCTGAAGTACAAGCGTTGATTTTCGAGAATTCGCTAGACAGTGACGCGGTCATCTACACAGATGGGTCGGTCGTCCGACATGTGAGAAGCTCATGGGCCTTTAAAGCTCGGGCCGGAGGGAGAATTGTGAAGGAGGACTCTGGTGCTTTCACTGAAACCACAAGTAGCCTGACCATGGAAGTCATGGCAGTAAGTAAAGCAATAACATGGCTCGAGACACAGACATTCACTAGGGCTTGTTTCCTTAGCGACTCAATGAACATGATCAAGAGGATAGAGGAGGGGTCGATCCGAAGAGAATGGTTGCTGCCTCTGAAGCGGTCTCGGCTGGCAAAGATTAGTTTCATCTTCGTGCCAGGGCATGCGGGAGTACAAGGAAATGAGCGGGCTGACAAGCTCGCAGGTGAGGCTACTGTGGAGGGCGGACGTGCCATGGACCAGGCTGACATTCTGAATGCTCTACGAGAAGTGAGACTTTTGCAAGAACCAAGTGATGACTGTGAATCTACAACAATGGCCAGACTGCGAGAGCAGCAAATTAAAAGAGGGGTGGCCAAACAAGAACACTACGCAGGAAGCCAAAGAAGATTGATAAACCAACACAGAACTGGCGTCGTTAGCCACTACACGCTGCGGGATTTGCTGAGGAGGGGATCCGAGCACTTATGGACTGAATGGTCCGATGTGCAACGAGGATGATCTGTCGACTAACTAACTAACTAACACACATCGAGGGACACATACATACTCCACCAAACGACCCATCCCCCTCTCACACACATCCCCACACCCACACACACACAATGCACCCACGCGTTCCCCCAA
>JACEFZ010006836.1:270000-295307 GCA_014155875.1 Cepaea nemoralis
CATTGAACTTATCATGAGAACAAAGTGTGACATCTGGAGTCTCTCCGGTCAAGGACGACGGGGATATATTGAGATATCTGGCAGGCTTCGTCTGATCAAGAACAATATAGACATTGTTGTCATTCTGGTTATTTGTGAACTCTTCGCTGAGAGAGGAGTTATTATCTGGTGATTACGTTCCATCAAACTAGACATCGTTGATTCAAGAGGATAATGTGAACTCTTCGGTGTATGCGCCAGATAATTCACACAGACAGACGGGAGTAAACTCGCAAGCTAACAGACGAGGTGGGGCGCCAGGAGAATTAACGCAGCACAAATCAACCGGGAGAGTCGATTGCAGTGACAGGGGTGTCTAGTCACAAACAGCACGGAATGTCGGGTTGAGAGGCCAGGCGCATGTGTTTATAGGTCAAGAGACAGAAGTGCTAGCGGACAGCACAGGTAAATGTCGCGAGAACAAAACGTTGTTTGCGACAATAGCGGGTCAGCATAGTTTGACAGTATCGCTGTCGGTGATAAAGACAGGATTGAACCAAAGATACTGACAGGTGTGTGTGTGTGTGTGTGTGTGTGTGTGTGTGTGTGTGTGTGGTGTGTGTGTGTGTGTGTGTGTGTGTTGAGGAAACGCACTGTGGTGTCGCAAGTTGACTGGTCAAGATTTATCGACGCAGATAATAGGACGGGTGGAAACAAGAACCATACCGCCAGAGTTGGGGAGGGTTAATGGTGGAAAGGGTGATTTTCCACGAAGTTAAAAAAGAGCAGCCGTGTCGGGGCTGAGAGGTTGGGTGGAAAGTGTTTTTTGTATGACGGAAAAGTGTCCGGTCATTTTACAGACAGTCAGTGTGGATTATTGTGACAAAGAAGACTGAGGTACTGACTTGAGGTGCCTGCGAAGGTCAAGGTCAGGGGACAGTGGACAGTTACTGGGATTTTCCACAGGAGATCTGGATAAACAAGGTGTTTTTAAAGAAAGCCAGATTTTATGTTTCGTCTTTGTTGAACTGTTCTACTATCGTTACCATTACTCTGTCATGAGCAATCATTGTTACAACGAAGGATGACATGTCATCACCGCAGGCTGGGTGGCATAGCAGTTACCGAAAAAGACCTGACTCTACACAGTTAAAGCGGCGGACAGTTGAGGTCTTTTTGTGATGAACTTTGGCTGTAAAAGTAAATCTATCACATAATTGATACAACTACGGACTGTGTCGAGACAGAACAGTTTGGATATCACTATCATCTTCAACTTTTGTCGACAGTTGGAACTTGTGATCACCACGTGAATTCAGGAACCACTCAACAAATCAAGTCAGTCATTTTGAAATCTAGTGTCGTAGACATTTCCAGCGGATTGCTGAATAACTATTAACACGAACAAAATAAGGACTTTTATGAGATTTCACCATTGCATTGTTGTCGGCGATTATTTTTGTTTCTCTTGCTCTCATCGTCCTAAGTATTGTTGTTGTGCGTTACGTAATTATTTGTATGTGGTCGTAATAAGTAGGATATTTTTGCATTGTTTCGCGACGTACGGGAGACAAAGCAAAGAGAAATTGTCTAGGTACACATTGTATGTTGTTGAGAGGCAGCTGACGAGTCAGTTTGTTTTGTGCGGTTGAGCATTGGGTCGTCTCGACTTTATACACGGTGTCCAAGTGTCTATCGTCAGATCTATGTACATTATTTATTTTATATTTGTTCTTTTTACTGTTTTCTTCTTTTCGTTATATTTACATATGATATTTGTTGTGGTCGGATATATGTTATTATTGTGATCTTTCGTCATGTCTGCTGTCTAGTGGTCTTTGTCAGTTTATATTTATATATTACGCGCACTGTTGGTGTCCCTACACAAGCTTGTGGTTGTTACTGTAGTTTATTTCTTTGTGATCACCGTCTCCGTGTACTTGGCTTGTGAGTCTAGTGGTGTATAGAAAACACTTACTGTTATCATCCATTTGTTTGCATATGTATTTATATGTATGTTTAACAATATTTCCAGAAATGTTATACAACTATTTGTTATAGATATATGCGAGGGAGGATATTTTCCCTCACTACCTAGTGCTTATAGAGTGACTGGGTGAGTACAGAGTGATATTTTTGCACTACGAATTTACGTACACAGGGAGTGCTGGTGTACTTAGGGAAGTGACACAAAGACTAACAGCAGAGTCTGTACATTTATAGTTGGCTGATTCACAGCAACGTGTCCACAAGTACAAGATGCCTACTTTAATGGATTATATTGAAGCAGGTGAAAGAATAGGCCTGAAGGGTAAAGAGTTACAGGAGTATGCCGAAGCAAAAGAACAAAAACAGACGGAAAGAGAGGTGTGGCATAATGAACGCGAGGCAAAGCGTCTACAGGAAGAGAAAGAGACACAAGTAAAACTAGCTGAAATAGAAAACAAGCGTCTACAGGAAGAGAAAAAGACACAAGTAAAACTAGCTGAAATGGAAAACAAACGTCTACAGAAAGTAAAGTTAGCTGAAATGGAAATTGAGAAAGAGAAGATCAAGTGTCAGATGCAAACTGAAATCGAGGTAAGAAAACTAGAACTATCTTCGAAAGGTCAAAGTGAGGAAAGCAGAAGACCGTCGCAGTCGTCACAGAGATTAAAACTGCCATATTTTACAGACCGGGACCAACTTGAAAATTATTTGGCCAGGTTCGAGGCATCAGCCAAAGCGTTAGGTATTCCAGAGAAAGAGTATGCGATGCGACTTGGCGAGTTTCTTACGGGTAAGGCTCTAGATACAATGTTTAATTTACCTGTGGAAGAAAGAAACAACTACACTATTTTGCGTCAACGTCTCCTCACAAAGTTCCAACTCACTGAGCATGGATATAGAACAAAGTTTAGACAGTTAATGCCAGAGACAAATCAAGATTTCACAGACTTTGTTAACACAGTAAAGAACACATTTAATAAATGGATGGAGCTCGCAGAAGTAGGGAAAGATTTTAATAAATTAGTAGATTTAGTGTTAAGAGACAAAGTATTAGCTTCATGTAATACCAATTTAGTGGCTTTCTTTGAGGAACGTAAGCCAAAGGACATAGACACAATGTCTCAGTTAGGGCAAAACTACCTGACTGCACATCCTAACGTATCTATTGGAAACTAATGAGTGAGGAAATAGTCTGTGCAGCGTACACTAAACAGGACCAGAATCCAGTCATCAGACCAAGGGCGAAAAGTGTGGATTCAGCACAGAAAGGTGAGCAGCAAGAACTTCAAGACAATGGTGTCCGTGGCACCCATTTTGGCAAAGCAGGACGGTACCCATACAAAAAAGGGAATTTCCAGAGACGTCCAAATTATGCCGGATGTTGGAATTGTGGGAGCTGGAGACACAAGGCAGCGGAGTGTGACGTGCAGCCAGCCAGTGAGCCAACAAGTAACGCAAGGAAGGAGATCATCTGTTTCAAATGTGCTAAGAAGGGGCATGTCAGCCATCAATGTAGGATGAGAGAAACAGAGCACTCAAATGCAGCGCAAGTAATTGAGACACTGAACAATGAAGATTGCAGTGGGTGCAAACCTCTTTTTGAAAAAGACAGTCAGCCAGTCCTAATATGTGGTCATACAGTGAAAGCAGGATCAGCAGTGCATGAAGGAGGAAGTCTGAAGCTGCATCAGGGATTCGTCAATGATAGACCAGCGTTAACAATTAGGGATTCCGGATGTACGTCTATCGGAGTGAGGAAAAGTTTAATAGATCCCTCAGATTATGCAGGGAAAAAGATTAGATGCATAACATTCAACGGCACAGTAGAGTTCTACCCATTAGCCATAATAACAGTAAAAACACCATATATCACTGGAAGAGTGACAGCGTGTGTTTTGGACTCACGAGTGGCTGATTTGATCATAGGAAATGTTATAGGAGTTAAAGATTGTACAGAAGAGGAAGTAGTTTATTGGGACCAAAAATATAGTGTAAGCAGTAGTGAGGTAGTTACCACAAGAGAACCTAAATTAGAGAGTATAGCTGAGGTAGAAGAGGCACTTGAAGTAGACACAGGAACTCAGGACAAGGGTAGTACAGTTGAGCAGATGAGAATGGATCCCAAATATAGTGCTAGTGAATCCCAGAGACAAGATACTACCCTGAACAAATGTTCCCAAGGGTGTAGGAGAGTAGAACATAGGCAGTCAAAGAAAGGTAGATGGTGCTTCGAGAGGAAGAACAATGTTCTCACTCGCCGCTTTTCAGATAGGGGAACTGCACGTGGGCAAGGAGCAGTACCTTTAGCACACAGAGACCGATATACTAGAACAGCTCAGGATAGTGCATGTGCAGGGCACATAGGCATAAGGCGTATGCAGCAGAAAGCTAGGTGCCAGGTATATGGGCCAAGATTGAATAAAGAGTTAAGACTAAACAGAGACTCAAGTGTAACGGTGCAATATGCAGATAGGAAAGTTGAGTCAGGTCAAAAGAGTGTTTCGCGACATTACTGACCCAGGGCTAGGGATAGCAAACAGATGTTGTAATTGTAGAGGTACCATGAGTCATGGGTACATGAAAGGGAGACACAGCATCGACAGGAATCAGAGGAGGGTTAATGCAAGAACAGAACCACCTGATATAGGGTCGGTACACAAATAGTATTGTGTGGTCGTGAAGTAGTAAGAGACCTGTGGGTACATAAGTATAATGCTTTCCTATGATGTATTATTATTATGTGATGTATTAGTTCATGCATTGGTACACAAGATAGAAAGTTGTTTGTATTTATGTGTGGGGAATATGGGAGTGTACTATGAGCATTTGATGTATTATTTAGGGTGGTAGCTGAAGTGAGGTGGAGCCATACTTAGGGCTACCCAGGCAATATGTCTGGGTCACATGTTTAGTAAGTTTTAGTCTCCCAATATTTGAAAACGAAGTTTTCTTTTAAGAGGGGGGTGATGACATAAGCCTGGGTCATTGACAATGAGGTTGAGTGACCGGGCATGAGAAAGAATGGAGATGAAAGTGGGAGACAGTAAAGTGACTGACCTGGCTATGAGAAAACAGCCAGTCCTGAGAAATAAAATAGTGAGGGTAGAGAAAAACCCCTAGGGTGGATGGGGCGAGAGATAGGGTATTTGTTGTGTGAAGTCAAGGGACTTCGAGGGAGTTGAGTTTGAGATACCGAAGGAGTCGGTAGTCCACGGAGAACTGTGTTGTGTGATTCTCCGAGCGGTGAAAGGCAGTCCTAAAACCCAGAGTGGGTTACATAGAGAGCAGAGGCTCCGACCCAGTGGGTGGGTCGTATTGTGGGAGATCCAGCCGTGCATAGTAGCTGGACTAAATGTCTTGTGAATTTGAGATTCAGCAGGCCGTGAGAAGCCAGTGATGTGTGCTGGTTAAATTGTGAGGAGGATATTTATATTCTATGGATTACATTATTTCTGGATGTATAAACATGTTCCGTCTGTCCGTCTTATTTCTGGAATAAATGATTATGTGCGCCAACTCAATCTTGTTTCATGACTGGTGAAGGTGCACTTCTGGGGTGAATTGGATTAAGAGACAGTTAGATAGCTCAATTGACACACCATGAACATCGTTACCTAGACAACGCAACGATCATCAAGAACATTGAACTTATCATGAGAACGACGTGTGGCAGTGGGTATGCGTGTATGTGCGCGAATGAGTGAGTGTGAGAGCGAGTGAGTGGTGTAAAAGAGAGAGCGGGCGTGAATGAGAGAGTGCATGAGAAAGTGTGATCTATGTGTGTGCATGTCTGGATGTGTGTATGGGTGTATATGTGTGTGTACATGTGTGTATCTGTATGTGACTCTGTGTGTATGTCTGTACTGTGTTTAAGGTGTGCGTTCATGTGTGTATATGCGTTTATATGCATATGTGTGTATATATGTGTATGGAGGAGTGTGTGGTATGTGTGTGCTCGTGTATGTATTGTATATCTTTGTGTGTGTAAGTGTGCATGCATGCAGTGTATGCGAGGGAGTGTATATTCGGGTGTTATGTGAGTAACGTGTGCGTAGTATATGGATGTGTGTAGGTGTGTGTATGTGCGTGGGCATATGTGTGTATTTGCGTGTGCATGTTGTGTGTGAGTGTGTGTATATACATGTGTTTGAGAGAGAAGAGAGACGAACGAACAGACTTTATTTTCAAAGGTAACAAATTGGGCACGCAGGCCCGTCTTACATTCGGCCCTTCCAATCACTCATCTTTCTTTCATCAACAGTGCATAGGAAAAAAACATTGTCACGTGAATTTTGTAAACATAAACAATGCATATTACTATGTTATGAGACACATCCACCACCCACCCACACATCCCCCATTCACTCCAACTCCCCCACCCAACAACACACACATACAATACATTTCCCCACCCATCCACCACATCCCTACACCTACACATCTCCCCGCCCACACACACCTCTCACCCACCACACATCCCATCCACCCACACCCCAAGCACACATACATTCAATAACCCACACATCCCCCACCTACACACATCTCCCCACCCACTCACATATCCTCTACCCGTCCCATTTCCCAACAACAATCACTAATCCAATATCCTCCTCCACCCACACACCTCCAACCACTCAACCAAACACATATTCCTCAGCCACACACACATCTCCCCGTCAACTCACATATTCCGCACCTACCCACACACAAATTCCGCACTCACACACATAATCTCCCATCTCCCCCAGCCCACTCACAGATCCCGAGCCCACACCTGCAAACATCCCCCACCATCTCCTAACCTGCACACACTCACCCACCAACATATCCTCTACCCACCCACACATCCTCTACCCACCCATCCCCCAACCAACATCCCTTAACCACACAGCCTTACTCATATACAATCACCCAGCCACACATCCTCTACCCAACCACACATCCTCCACCCAACCACACATCCTCCATCCACCCATTCCCCCAGCCACACATCCCTTAACCACACACCCCACCCATATACACACACATCTCCACCCACGCACAATCTCCCCACCCATACAAACATCCCTCACACACATCCCCACCCAGACAGAGAGAGAGAGAGAGAGTGAGAGAGAGAGAGAGAGAGAGAGAGAGAGAGAGAGAGAGAGAGAGTTGAGCGCACGCATGCCATCTAACATGCTGTTCCACATGTTTTGTGTATTCTCATTTTCATATTATCATTTTGATGCACTTGATTTTAACATGCATAAAATGAATTCATGTAAATTACTGTAAGTAAGTGAGAGACTTAGTGAGTGTGGGTGAGAGAGAGAGAGAGAGAGCAAGAGAGAGAGAGAGAGAGAGAGAGAGAGAGAGAATGAATGAGTGTGAGAGTGTGTGTATGTAAAGAGAGAGAGAGAGAGAGAGAGAGAGAGAGAGAGAGAGAGAGAAGAGAAAGAGAGAGAGAGAAAGAGAAAGAGAGAGAGAGAGAGAGAGAGAGAGAGAGAGAGAGAGAGAGAGAGGAGAGAGAGAGAGAGAGAGTTGAGCCCACGCATGAGATGTAACATGCTATTCCATATTTTTTATGTATTCTCATCTTTTATAATTACGAGGTATCGTTTTGTATGCCACTTGATTGTCCTGTAACATGCCATTCCATTTATTTATTTATTTGTGTGTGTGTGGGTTTTTTTTTTTTTTTTGGTTTATTCTCATCTTATTATTTTGTATATGTCACTTGATTTTATCATGTATAATATAACATTACTGTGACGTGAGTGAGAGGAATTAGTGGAGTGGGGGGGGGGGGGGGGGGGGGGGGGGGGGGGGGGGGGGGGGGGGGGGGGGGGGAGAGAGAGAGAGAGAGAGAGAGAGAGAGAGAGAGAGGAGAGAGAGAGAGGAGAGAGAGAGAGAGAGAGAGAGAGAGAGAAGAGAGAGTTGAATTGTATCACTAATTTTACGCTACATAATGTATATGTATAATATTTTCCCCACTTCTTGCAATTGCGAGAATTCTCACGACAATCTTCAGTGTCTCAATTGTGTGTAAAGTGTGTCAAGTTTGTTATTATTAGTTTCAGTGATCATGTGTGGCATCATGTATGTGGTCTAGATGTGAGGATGTGTGTATGGGTGTGTATGTGAGGTATATGTGGGGGTGTGGGGAATATATGTATGGAGGGGTTGTGTGTGGGGGATGTGTATGGGTTAATGGGTGATGTGTGGATGTGAGAAGGGATGTGTAGTCGGTGGTGGATGTATGTGTGTGTGAGGGATATTGTGTGTGTGTGTGAGGGATATGTGTGTGTGTGGGGGGGGAAGGGGATATTTTAGAGGATAGTTGGAAGTATGTGGGTGTTGGTGGGTTGGGAGGGGGTGTGGGTAGGGAGTGTGTGTTTGGGTGGGTGAATGGGTGTGTAGGAGATTGTGTGGGTTGGGGGATGGATGTGTAATGGGTGTGGGGGGATGAGTGTGGGGGTGTCTGCGAATGGAATATTTCTGTGTGAGTGGGAGTGTGTGAGTGTGGTTGGGGTAAATGTGAGTGGGTGGAGGATGTATGTGTGGGTGGTGAGGATGTTTGTATGTGGAGGATGAGTGAGTGGGTGGGGAGATGTGTGGGCAGGGATGTGTATGGGGAATGTATGTGGGGGATGTGTGTGTGGGGGGAGTGTGTTTATGGGTGGAGTTTTGTGTGAAAGGGGAGATGCGTGAGAGGTGGGGGAGGTGTGGGATGTGCAGGTGATTGAATGATGTATCCGAGTATGGGGGATGTGTGTTTGGCTGGGTGGTTGGGGAGTGTGTGTGGGTGGGAGGGTAGCTGAGAGATGCATGTGTTGATGGGCGCGTGGGTGATGTGTGGGTGTGAGTGGTTGATGGATGAGTGCGTGAGTGGGTGGATGTGTGAGAGATGAGTGTATGGGTGGGGGAGGTGTGTAGTTGTGAGAAGATGTGTGTGAGCGGCGGATGTGTATGGGTGGGGTATATGTGAGTGGTGGGTGTGTTTGGGTGGGAGGTGTGTGTTTTTGGGTTACGGGGGGATATGTGTGGGCAGGTGGGGAGATGTGTTTATGTGTGGGGATGTGTGTATAGGTGGGGATGTGTAGGTGAGAGGTGGCGAATATTGGGTGGGTGAGTGGGTGTAGGTTGGCTGATGTGTGTGTGGGTGGGTGGGGAAAATTGTGAGAGTGCGGGATATGTGTGTGGATAGGTGCGGGATGTGTGGGTTGGCGGGGGTATGTGTGTGTGGTTTCTTCTTCTTCTTCTTCTTCTTCTTCTTCTTCTTCTTCTTCTTCTTCTTCTTCTTCTTCTTCTTCTTCTTCTTCTTCTTCTTCTTCTTCTTCTTCTTCTATTACTCCTCCTCCTCCTCCTCCTCCTCCTCCTCCTTCTTCTTCTTCTTCTTCTTCTTCTTCTTCTTCTTCTTCTTCTTCTTCTTCTTCTTCTTCTTCTTCTTCTTCTTCTTCTTCTTCTTCGTGTGTGAGGATGTGTGTGTGGGTGGGGAAATGTGTGTGGGTGGGGGATCAGTGGGTGGGTGGTATGTATGTTTGCCTGGTTCTGTGTGAGTGCGTGGAGGTATGTGTGGGTGGGTGGGGAAGGTTTGGTGGGTGGGGGATGTGTTGGTGGCTGCGGGATATGAGGGTGGATGGGGGATGTGTCTCACAACATTGCAATATGCACTGTTTATGTTTACAACTTTCATTTGATAATGTTTTTTTTTTTTTGTTTTCTCATGTGAATGTATCATGCGTAATATGCATTGTTTATGCTTACAAAATCCATTCGACAATGTTTTTTCCCCTATGTTAATGTAACATGCACATTTGATGAATGAAAGATGAGTGATTGAAAGGGCCGAATGTAAGACGGGCCTGCATGCCCAATTTGTTACCCTTTTAAAATAAAGTTTTTTCATTTGTTCGTTCGTTCGTTTGTTTTGTCTGTCTGTCTGCCTGTCTGTCTGTCTGTCTGTCTGTCTGATTCGTGGTGTGTGTGGTTGGGCTCAGGATGTGTGGGTGGGAGGGTTGGGATTGTGTGGGTGGGTGCGGGATTTTTGTGTATGTACGTGCGGGATGTATGGGTTGTCGGGGAGATTTGTGTGTGGGTGGGAATGTTTGGCTAGGTGGCTGTGGGTGAGTGGGTGGAGGAGGATATGTGGGTAGATGATTGTTGTTGGGTTATGGGATTCTTGGGGGATATATGTGTGGATAGGGAGATGTGGGTGTGGGGGGATATGTGGTGGGTTGGAGATGTGTGCAGATAGGGGTTGTTGTGGGTGTGGGAGTGTGTGTGTGTGTGTGTGTGTGAGTGTGTGTGGGTGTGGGATGTCTTGGGTGGATGGGTGGGTAGTGTGTGTGTGGGTGGGTGTGTGGGTGTGTGGGTAAATGTTTGTGGGGGTGTGAGGGATGGGTGTGCGTTGGAGGATGGGTGCATGATTGGTGTAATTGATGGATTTGGGGATGTGTGTGTGGATGGGGAATATGTCTGGGTGGGTAGGGGTGTGCGTGGCTGGATGGAGGATGTATGTGTGGGTAGTGAAGGTGATTGTAGGTATAGGATGTCTGGGTGGGTAGGAGATGTGTGGGGAGATGTAAGTATGTGTGGGTGAGGGATGTGTCTTGGTGATGTGTGTGGGTGTGTTTTTATGTGGGAGGGTAGATGGGTGTGGATACAGAATGTGTGTGTTTGTGGATGGGGTGTGTTTGGGTGTGTGGGTGCGGGTGGATGAAGGATGTGTGTGAGGGTGGGAGATGTGTGTTTAGATGGTGGTTGGGGTGTGTGAGTGTGGGTGGGTAGATGGGAGTTGTATGTGTTGATGAGTGGGTGAGGGATGTGTAGGTGTTAGTAATTGAGGGATAAGTACATGTGTGGAAGGATGTGTGAGGGGATGATTGTATGGGTGGGGGTGTGTGTGTGGGTTGTTTGTTGCGTGGATGGGAGGTGTGTGTTTGTGAATGTGTGATGTGTTGGTGAGTGGGGATGTGTGTGAGGGATGTGTGTATGGGTTGTGAGACGTGTGTGTGTGTGTGTGTGTGTGGGGGGGATGTGTGTGTATATGGGTAGGGGTGTGTAGTTAAGGGATGTGTGGCTGGGGGATGGGTGGGTGGAGTATGTGCGGTTTGGTAGTGATGGGTGGGTGATTGTATATGGGTAAAAGTATGTGGTTGATGGATGTGTGGTTAAGGGATGTTTGGTTGGGGGAAGGGTGGGTGGAGAATGTGTGGATTGGTTGAGGATATGTGGGTGGGTGAGTGTGTGTAGACTAGGAGATGGTGGGGAATGTTTGTATGGGTGGGTTCGGGATCTGTGAGTGGGCTGGGAGAGATGGGAGATTATGTAGGTGGGCGAGGAATTTGTGTGTGGGTAGGCGTGGGATATGTGAGTTGGCGGGGAGATGTGTGCGTGCGTGGGGGATGTGTGTTTGGCTGGGTGGTTGGAGGTGTGTGGGTGGAGGAGGATATGTGGGTATGTAATTGTTGGTGGGTAATGGGACGGGTGGAGGATATTGAGTGGGTGGGGAGATGTGTGTAGGTGGATATGTGTGGGTGGGGGATGTGTGGGTTGGGGAATGTATGGGGGCTTGGGTGTTTGTGTAGGGGATGCGTGGTGGGCGGTATATGTGTGTGGGTGGGGAGATGTGTAGGTGTGGGGATGTGGTGGATGGGTTGGCGCATGTATGTGTGTCTGGGTTGTGTGTGTGGTTGGGTGGGGGATGTGGGGTGAATCGGACATGTGGTGGATGTGTCTCATAACATGGTAATATGCATTTTTTATGTTTACAAAATTCATTTGCCAATGTTTTTTCCTATGCACTATTGATGAACGAAAGATGAGTGGTTAGAAGGGCTGAATGTAAGACTGTCTGTCTGTCTATCTATCTATCTATCTATCTATCTATCTATCTATCTATCTATCTATCTATCTATCTATCTATCTATCTATCAATCTATCTATCTATCTATCTATCTATCTATCTATCTATCTATTTATCTATCTATCTATCTATCTATCTGTCTATCTATCTATCTATTTATCTATATATCTATCTATCTATCTATCTATCTGTCTGTCTATCTATCTATCTATCTATCTATCTATCTATCTATCTATCTATCTATCTATCTATCTATCTATCTATCTATCTATCTATCTATCTATCTATCTATCTATCTATCTGTCTGTCTGTCTGTCTGTCTGTCTGTCTGTCTGTCTGTCTGGCACTTGCTAACTCTCTTTCATTACCTAGCAGGAAGTTGACTGAAGTATTCGCTCATGTTATATAAATAATCGGCGTCCTTGACTTTCAGCCGAATGTTTCCGCTCTGAAAAGACTCAAATCTCCGCAACAGGCTTGTCCAATTCAGAAGCTGCAAATTATTTGTAAGTCGGGAAAGGGGGGAAATGGGGGTGTCGGAAGTTGGGATGTGGAAAGGGGGAAATGGGGGTGTCGGAAGTTGGGATGTGGAAAGGGGGAAATGGGGGTGTCGGAAGTTGGGATGTGGAAAGGGGGAAATGGGGGTGTCGGAAGTTGGGATGTGGAAAGGGGGAAATGGGGGTGTCGGAAGTTGGGATGTGGAAAGGGGGAAATGGGGGTGTAGGAGGTTGGGATGTGGAAAGGGGGAAATGGGGGTGTCGGAAGTTGGATGTGGAAAGGGGGAAATGGGGGTGTCGGAAGTTGGGATGTGGAAAGGGGGAAATGGGGGTGTAGGAGGTTGGGATGTGGAAAGGGGGAAATGGGGGTGTCGGAAGTTGGGATGTGGAAAGGGGGGAAATGGGGGTGTAGGAAGTTGGGATGTGGAAAGGGGGAAATGGGGGTGTCGGAAGTTGGGATGTGGAAAGGGGGAAATGGGGGTGTAGGAGGTTGGGATGTGGAAAGGGGAAATGGGGGTGTCGGAAGTTGGGATGTGGAAAGGGGGAAATGGGGGTGTCGGAAGTTGGGATGTGGAAAGGGGGAAATGGGGGTGTAGGAGGTTTGGGATGTGGGAAAGGGGGAAATGGGGGTGTCGGAAGTTGGGATGTGGAAAGGGGGAAATGGGGGTGTCGGAAGTTGGGATGTGGAAAGGGGGAAATGGGGGTGTCGGAAGTTGGGATGTGGAAAGGGGGGAAATGGGGGTGTCGGAAGTTGGGATGTGGAAAGGGGGAAATGGGGGTGTCGGAAGTTGGGATGTGGAAAGGGGGGAAAATGGGGGTGTCGGAAGTTGGGATGTGGAAAGGGGGAAATGGGGGTGTCGGAATTTGGGATGTGGAAAGGGGGAAATGGGGGTGTCGGAAGTTGGGATGTGGAAAGGGGGAAATGGGGGGTGTCGGAAGTTGGGATGTGGAAAGGGGGGAAATGGGGGTGTAGGAGGTTGGGATGTGGAAAGGGGGAAATGGGGGTGTAGGAGGTTGGGATGTGGAAAGGGGTAGGGGCGAGGAGAGACAGAAATATATTAAACAGAGTTTAATTATAATAGATAAAACTATTTATGCAGTTAACACATTTAAATAGTTTGAGAGACAGACGGGGGAGGGCGAGGGGGTAGTGTCCCAGGCAACATAATTATTCACATAACTTGATCTGGTTAGTAATAGAAGAGGGTGAGGAAAATCCACCCTACTGATCTACACTGGTTTAAAGACTGATTCTATAGGATGAGGCACACGCAGAGATGATGATGAAATTAGTAGAAAATGAGCATATGTTATAACGTACTTCTAATATTTTCGATTGCAGAATAATTATAAGTACGTCAAGTGATATATCAATGTACAGTGGTACCTCGTGTTACGAACGCCTCAGGTCACGAACAATTCGGATTACGAACAACAACTTCGAACATTTTTTTGGTGTCGGGTAACGAACAGTGCCTCGGGTTACGAACGAAGGCGAGAGAGAGAGAGAGAGAGAGAGAGAGAGAGAGAGAGAGAGAGAGAGAGAGAGAGAGAGAGAGAGAGAGAGAGAGAGAGACAGAGCAAGGTTTAACGTTGGAGACAAACGATCGCGTACAGTACAAACGAAGGCCACGCAGTACTAACATCGCTTAGCGCTAGCCTAGTAGCCTAGTTTTGCATAGCGTGCGCAGCCTCGCTTTCATTGGCCTTACTACACAGCATTAAAAAACGATTTCTAAGAAGTGGCACTGTGTTCAGTTTATCTCTTTCATTATTTTCCTTGTTAACCCCATCAGTTATGAGTTCGAAAAACGGTAGTGGTGCTGCTAGATACGTATAACAGTAGAGGTATAGAATAAAATAATTATGATACTTGAAAATATCGTTCGTGTGTGTGTGGCATCGTAAATGAGTACAGCATGGTAAAATCAACTATCTCCACCATCATAAAGAACAAAGAGCTACGCAAATAAGTCGATGTAACTAAAGACGCAACTAAGCTGCTATAGCAAATACCTCGAATTTTAGAGAAAGTTGAAAATCATCTCTTGATCTGGATCAACGAAAAGCAACTTGCAGGAGGCAGTGTTAGTGACGCAATAATATATAAAAAGACGAAGCTGTTGTACAGTGATTTATTGTCGAAAATACTTGGTACAAGTGCTGTGACTGAAGATTTTAAAGCCAGCAGAGGCTGGTTTGAAACGTTCAAAACAAACAGAGAAAAAAAGAAGTGGTATTCATTTTGTAAGTAGGCACGGAGAGGCTGCAATTTCGAATGAGAAAGAAGCAGAAGTGTTCAAGGTGGAATTTGATAAGATCATCAAAGAGGAAGACTACGTTCCACAACAAGTCTTTAGTTGCGTGAAGCTAGCATCTTCTAGAACAGTGGTTGTCAACCGGTTGGGAATTCGCCCCCTCCCCCCAGGAGGGAATTTTAGGGTTTCCAGGGGGGGGGGGGGGGGGATTAAGATTATTTCTAGTTTGCGTTAATACAAGAACAGATTACTTGATATTCTTTTTCCCTTCATACTTTACGGTTCTGTACGTATCACCCATCTGAAATTCATTTTATAACGTAAGCAGATCCGCAAATCACGTATTATGTAGATGTCTACACTTTTTAGGGAGGACATACGAAAGGGGGGGGGGGGGGGGGTTGACGTTCTAAAAATATGGTGAGGGGGGGTGGATAATGACATCCTAAAATATGTTGAAGGAGGTCACGGGACAAAAAAAGGATGAGAACCACTGTTCTAGAAGAAAATGCCAAAGACGACGTTTATCACCCAGGAGGAGAAAGCTCTGGAAGTCGATGGCATCGACTTGGAGGAGCTGATTGAGGACCACAGTGGAGAGCTCACTATGAGCTTGTGGATCTTCAGAATGATCAGCTAAATACATTAAAGGAGGAGCAGTCGTCCGATGATGAGGAGCCAGTGACCGTTTCAACTTCCAGGTTTAAAGAAATTTGCAGCTAGTGGGCAGACGTCGAAGACTTCATTGTGAACCATCGTCCAAACAAACTTGTTGCTAACAGGGCAGTAAACCTGATGAATGATAACATGATGGCCCACTTCAGAAAGATTCTCCAGCAAAGGAAGCGACAAATTCCCTTGATAGTTTCTTAGTGCTGACAGATTCCCATTCAGCTGCTAAGAAACAGAGACAAGAAACTCTTGAAACTAATGATTCAGAATAGCAAAGAAAGTGAGACATTTCCCATGATCATTTTCTTGGTAAGAAAGATATACTAAATCGTTTTTTTTTAAATTTTACTTTTAATTTATTTGGTTGTATTCTTTCTCTTTATTTATTAAGTGAAGTACACGTATTCTTTGCGTTTTGTCAGGTAAACGACCGGATGTTAAAATAAAAAAAAGGATTCTGTCATCTTGAAACGTTGTCTCTATTTAATTGATTTTAATGTTTCGGGTTACAATCGTTTCGGGTTACGAACCGAGTTCTCGAACGAATTAAGTTAGTAACCCGAGGTACCGCTGTATATCGACTGTGGCTTTATGTGTGTAGGATACACTCATCATTTTAAAAAAGTATCTTAAAAGTCGAAAGCGTCGACTTCATTGCACCAGGTTTTTATCCCATATGGCTCAGTCTCTTTCCGCAGCACGGAAAGCGTCGCACAAAGCACGAACTCCGTAGCTTTTAGCGACGACCCATGGGAGTCTCCGAAACATTTAACTCGTAAACCGAAGGACACGGCCCGGAATCGAACCCACAACCTTCGGCTCACGAGTCAAACGTCAAACGGCTTGACCACTTCGCCACAGAGACTCCCAGAGACTCATCATTTAGAAGAACTAGGTGATAGCAGTGATGTAAAGTGGAGTAAGGGATACGAAATTACCAATTACCGATGGCACATTGTCGTCTTGACAGACGATAGTTTGTGCTTCAAAAAGGCATAATAACTTTTACCCATGGCGGTAGTGAATGTGGCTAATAAGGCCAATTCGCGCAATAAATGTCCGTTCACAGTGGGTGCATGTAAACACGTGGTCATTTCCATCATCATGCACCATCTTACGTCTCTCCCGCTCGGTGTGTGCTTTATCTGCAATCATTTTCTCCTTTGTCTTTATTCTATTTCTGATAGTTGCCCTCCATGCAACACGTTCAGCGGCGACCTGCTCCCAATGTGCATTATCAATGCCTGTATCATTCATGGGATACGAAATAATGAGATATGTACTGATGAGAAGAGTAATTTGTTGATCTATACATCAGAATGCAAGGGAAAATGCTGTGCCCAATGGACAGTCATGGCAAGCTGAGCATATCACAGCAGAAGATAGTAATTTAGATCAACTCAAACAGCATGAAACATTATTTTATGGTAGCAATGGCACAATTGGGGAAGATAGTTAAGTGGGTGATTTGATTATAAAATAATCGTTTGTTGCATTTAACAATTGAAGATTTAATCACTATGCAGAGTTAACAAGAGGGTGTCTAGGTATTTATTACTCATGTATGCATTATGATTTTGTAAGACAAACTAATTAGATCTTGCTTTCATGTAGCAAGAGTGGCTAATAACTGCAGCGTGTAAAACCTCCTTTTTTTTTCCTGTGTGTGTGTGTGTGTTGGTGTCGAAGTTCTTTTTATTTAAATGACTTTATTTCGTCTGCCCGATGTATGTCACTTCAACGAGAACTATCATTGCCTCATTTTGTTGTATATAGTTGTATTACTATGTTTCTGTTATTCTTACCACACAAGTGGGAATATCATGCTATACTGGGGCTAGTTTCTATGTATAATTTATTATAATCTTGATATATGGAATGTGTATGATGTTTACAATAGTTATAACACACAAGTGTGAATGTTTGTTGTGCTATTATTATGAGTTATGCATATTCCCTATAGATGTGGTGGTATGCTTCAGATGTAATATGTTACCCCATCGTGAATGTTATATGATATTGTCGTTGTTGTTTGAAACAGAGGTGTTGTGGTGTTTACAGTACCCCAACTATGAGACGGGTTTATTGTCTGCGTAGCCATTACAAGTGCATGATGTACATGTGTTAGTCTTAACTTACATGAGGCTGATGCAAAGACTGATTACCGGCGTATAAGTCCGAAGGTCAGGCACTCTTGTATTAACACCAATGCACACTTAATCTGTTGACACATCTTTGGTTAAGGAGCGACTGCAGAGACACTTTGTGTTTGGATGAGTTTAGTTTAGTCGATGGATCAACATCACGGCACACGGGTGTAACCCATAAGTGCTCCGTTCTCCTCCTAACTCAAACCTGAGTTTGGAGAAACTCAGCTCAGTGCACGAACTCCGTAGCACCGGTGAGGATCCTGAAATACTTTGGGTAGATTTTTAACTCGAAATTTTGCCCGGGCAGCGCCGTTAGGCTACTCTTTTTCGATTTCCAACTGCCAAGGGATCTTTTACGTGCGCAACAATACACACGGGCGTCCGATCTCACTACCCAGAGACCAGGGGAAATTTTATTACTAGAAGTCCACGTGAAAAAATCCCGGTCCTCACCGGGGCTTGAACCCGGGACCTCCAGCACTCGAGGTGGACACCATACCTCGAGACCACGCAGCCCCCTTAATTTGTTTAGTTTGAATGAGTGATGGGGAATTAGGACACTCCATTCCTATAGACGAATCCGACAAGGTGAAGGCAGCAATTGTAACTACAGAACCTGTTTCGACAACGGAAAGGACTCGACAGAGTGAGAGAGATAGAGAGATAGAGAGAAGTGGAGAGAGAGGGGAGAATAAAACTGGTAAACCTGGATGAGACACACTGTCAGACATTATTCCAGTGTGTGTATATGTAGGTATATGAGTATGCATACATAGGACTTTATATATGTAGATCTTAGGAACTATATATTCTTGATCATCTATTCTTAGTTCTCAACCAGAGCGCCAGGATACACTATCCTGCTCAGTGAGAAACGTGAAGATACCTGATGGAGAAAAGACTTGCATTCGCAAAGGACACTGTCTCACCTGATCCGAGGCGAAATCTCATTCGGGGACCTGTAATCCAGTCATGCCACAAGTAACAATAGAAGTTACGTATTCTATCGTACTGTTGATGTTCAATAATATTAGTATCTACATCATTTCATACGACTATCATTTCATTTCACTACATAGTATATGTGAATGTCTTATGTCTCAAAATCACCAGTTCACTATCAACATGCCGCACCCATCATGATGTAATGATATATCTCGATAGATAATAAACTCAGTGGTAGTTTGTTTCACTCATAGTTCTATTGTAATATATTCAGTGTACGTAATTGTCTATGTGGACCTCCTACGAAAAAACCTTGGTGGGGGTTTGGGTTGCTAATTTTAACCAGGTAGTGTAGATTGTCAGGGAGGAAACCTGCCCTCTCAAGCAGTTACGTAATAGAATTAAACCTTGGCATCTAACCTCGTCCGTCCCACTCCTTGGGGATACCAAGACCAGCTACTTTTACCTTTTAAAGAGCCATTTCCGGCAGTGTGCTTGTGTATCAGTGGACTTAAGTCTTTATTCAGCCCATAAAAGACATTTGTTCCGACTGTGCTTGCTTCTGTTGGTCGTGTGAGGGGAGTGAACCTTCACCTTCTACAACACCAGTGTGAGAGATAACTCAATTAGCTAACAAATATGAGATCCACATTAATGCTCTAATTAGCACTTATGACAATTTGGTTGCCCATCCGGGATGTAAAGAAAACATAAATCGGAGAGCTTGATGACAACCGGCAAGATCGAGAGGAAGGAAGAGAACAAGGGGAACGCAGAGAAGTAAATACCTGAATGGCCTGGTCACGTGGTACGATCGGTACAAGAACACCGAGACTCTGGTGATCGAATGAGATGGCGAAACATGACTGCTCACGCTTATCGGCATGGCACTTGACGATGATGTGTAGGGAAGCAAAGGACAGTTTTACAAAGACGTAAGGTGCATTGCACGTATGATAGTAGGTCCATATTTTCATAGACCAATCTCACTCGCTAGTTGATGTGGTCAGTATTACAGTCGAAGACTTTACTTCCCAAGACGTTTTCTGGTAGACATTTTAGGCTGGGTCGACGTTGATGCCAAGGCTAATTTGTAAACTTGACCCTGATGGGGATCACATCCATGACCAAGACGTCATCACGGCTTGTGTCTAGCCACTACACAAGTGCACTCCCCGCTAGTCCCACTGATTGTTTCTCCATTTTAATTTCCATGTTTAAAATTATCATCATCATATTCCACTTTTGCCGTCAAGTGTTGTTGGGTGGATCAGTTGGCTCTCTAGGACACGATGAGTGGTACTGGAGAGTCATTCCGTGTGCTGGTACAATGTCTTTGAAGCCGTCAATCCATTTTCTTCTCGTGAGTGCTCTTGCCATCGTAGCTGATGTTCTTTGATGTAGGGCCAATGCTGGTAGTTGATCGTGTTACATTCCAACCAGATGGCCAAACCGTTTGTGGCGAAAGGTATTGTTCCAACTTTCTGTATGACAATACAATTTCTTATTCTATCTCGGATAGTTTAAAAATAATAATAAAATAATTAGTAAGTACTTTGTGTGCAGGTTGTTAAGAGAAATGAACTTGAATAAATAGTGACAACTGTCAAAGTTTATGAGAAAAGATCAAGGTGAAGGGAAACAGATACATAATTAAATGGCGTAGCCAACTGACATTCATCATCATCATGTACCTTGCCGACTGGCGCCGACGATCATGCTTCCCCGCATGTTGAGATCGCCAGTGGCATGTATCAACGTGTGTGCTAAATCCTTTCCCTGCAGTTACACAAGGCTGAGAAGAATTGTCTCCATCTGTCTACCACTGTCTCCTTTTCCACAATCGTTCCAGTTGTCACAACATGCTCGAACATTTTGTCTTCTCACTATGTGCCCAGACATGATGATTGCCTCTTTCTGATGTGTATGATAAGGTGTCTTTGCCACATAGCCTCCCTCAAAAATGTCCACAGTGCTCTTTTCGGCTGTCCTAGGAATTATGTGCATTCTTCTTTAAAGTCACATCTCCAAAACCTCTAGGACAATATTCGCTTCTTTACTTATTGTACAGGATGTGCAGAAATATATTAGAACTAGGTCTATGTACCCGCAAGAAATCTTGTTTTCTAACTTCCATTGACAAGATCTTGGTGCATATAGTGTTCTTAATTTGACAGACTACAGTTTGTGCTTGTCCTATTCTGCTCATTATCTCTGTATCTGGCACAATCGGAGTAAACACACAGACCAGATCCATGATTTTGTTGACTGTGAATGTGTGAGATAGATGTGTATGGTCGCTCAACCACCTGACATTTGATGATGCTGATGATGATGATCTTCTAAAATTATAAACCACGTATTACACACTGATTAAAGTTTAAATATGTAAAGGCTAGAGGAAATATTTCATTGAACCGGGGTTTATTCCAAATGGCTTGGCCTCTTTCGACAGGGCGCTCTGAAAAAAAAAAAAGCACGAACTCCGCAGTTTCATACAATATCAACCAGTAGTCTCGGAGAAAACTGCACTCATGAACCGAATGACCCAGTCCGGAATCGAACCCACAACAGTCGGACTTCGAGGCAGGCGGATTAAGCTCTTTGCCACGGAAATTGATTGGGGTGTTACAAATGAATGTATTCGTGCACAGTGTACCTTTCCATAAACGATGTCGAGTGTCGATAGATTGGAAATCGCTGGTTCACTTCTGAGCTTATATTTCATCTGTACAGAATATAAGAGACAACGTTACCAACACGCGTATACATTCAAGAAGCATCAACAAACTTTCAATTCATCATCATAATGTAGGAATATCTATGCAGAAATGTCCCACATAAAACGGCCCACCGGAAAGACTCTTGGAATCTTGTCAGTTGCGAAAAAACATGTTCATGTCAATGCTCAAGATATCAGTCGTTCGGCTTTCAACCACAGAGATCCACACAAACGCCTTGCTTTCATCACACATGTCCTTCCAGTCTGAAGTCCCAGCTCGGTCTGAGGCTAGCACGCAAACTGCCCACTGCCTCGAGTGGCGTCACGTGACCTGCGTGCGTCTGTCGTCAGCCTGACCGCTGGTCGCGTGTCAGGTAACAATCTTGCCAGCCGACAATTCTTGTCCGCCGGGTGTCGTAACGATGTTGCTGCATAGCTATACCATGTTAGGCTCTGACAGAGAGGACGTGTTTTCACATATTCTCCCGATTTTTGATTATTTTAATAAGTTTACTCAATTCAATCACGATGCTGTGTATATCATTGTGTTCGTTCTAAACTGGATTTACATACTACTCAACAGTTCAAGTCTATGTGACTGTTTATTTAATGAAATGAGAGTTTCTTTATTTTATGTGGCCGTAAGAGCACCAATCTATGAATGTTACCAATTATCGATTCACGACAACGCCTGCAGATCGGCAGATCTCTGCATAATATCCCCTTGAAGGGAGTGCGATGCGTTGGTCTCCCTTGACTTTAATGACAATTAATAGGGGATTTCCCTAGTAAAGTAGTGCGGGGCGGAGCTATACTAGTTATTTATAGAGAAATCTAGAATGTTCGCTCACGTGCGTACGTGGTAGAGATCTCTAAGTTCACGAGTGCTTCATGCAGCACGGGTTGGTGGAACTTATCGGGACTCTGGTTTTCTTCATGAATCATGAAAGTCACGCGGCCCGTGTAGGCGAGTTGAAGGCGCACTGACTTAGTCGTGGTCAGTCGCCAACCAGACCTCAGCGTAGACAGATCACAGCCAACAGGCTGCTGTAATTTTGATGTCAATATTCGCGGCCCGAGCGGACATCTGCAGTCAAGTTTGTGATTGTTCAATCACAGGTTAGTTGAATACTTATTCTATTATTTAACTGTTGTCTTGATGCTGTGTGGACCTCCCCGAACGAATTAATTGCCGTCGGAATTGAGTTGTCGCGTAGCGTTATAAGTTACAGCTGGCGGTATGCATATTTAAGTAGCCTTTATCGATCAGCGACGTAATGTGTTACCGGACGGAACCAGCCGTAATCCACAGCGAGTGGTGTGTAAATAAAATAGGCCGAACGATGTGCTTTACAGTGTATAGCAGTTACTTGTTTGGTTTATTAATTACGCATGCAAGGCGAAAGTTTGTCAGTCATTACATCAACATGCTAGACGCTGTAAATAATGATAAGGTAGAGCTTATTATTAGAGATGTGTAATGTGCTTCGTGACATTAGAATTGTAACTTAATTGTTCTATCAGTGATGGTGATTTTTCGAGGAATCAAGGTGTGATCAGCCGTGGTCTATTTGCTGTGTGCAGATAGCAGTGTTATTCCGCGTAAGCAGAATGGTGTTGCATCGGTAGGATAACAGTTGATAGGAAGTATTCATGATACTATTGTTACTGCTTGTTGTCATGTCCGTCCGCTAGAATGACCGTGCGTGTTCCATCGTACGTTTGTCTAGGCAGCCGACTGGGAGGTAGGCCGGTACGACCAACCCGTTAGATTACAGGTCCGATCCACAGCGATCGAGCATATCCGATGGTTGAACATACCCGATCGAGGGTGATGCGGCACTCCGTAATTCGAGGCCGTGGTGTCTAGATAGATCGAGGTTTGAACCTAACCGTGTCTGTCTCTAATATTCTACTCTTCTGGAACCCTGACTCGGTTCATGGAGTACTTGGAGTACTGCCGTGAAGTAGTAGTATATGAGGGGAATAATCCCCCCTAAAAAAGGTGGAGCCAGAGTTTGGTAGTGGAGTCTGGAGGTTTGCTACATTGGATGATGTGACTTAAGTCGTCACGGGACAAGGTACACGGGATCCACAGTAGCTGTAGGAAAGTGTAATGGTGGATGGCCACCACAGCTGTGCTCGACCGGCACAGGTATGACTGACCTGGAAGATAGTCAGTGAATAAAAGGGCAACTCAGGATCTGGGGCAGGGATCCCAGAACTGACACTATGGCTGTGAAATGAGTTTGTTATTTAAATGTAACAATTCATGAGTTCTCCTTGGTTAATGCTATAGTAATGAATTATCAGGAGTATAATTCATTATGGGCATATAGTTATTAAGGTGTGTAATTGATCAGTCCATGGGTTAAGGGATTGATGAATTGATGAGTCTGTCAGGAAGGAGATGTCCGGCTGGACACCTTCTCGATACAGTAATCACTACACTGAAAGGGAAGTAGGTGTATATGTTGATTGATGATGGAATATGAAACAGGATTGGACTGGCACCAGGCGAAGGATGCTTGACAGAGTCATACAGTCGACTCTGGTGCTAGGGGTTATTTGTAGCCCAGAAGTGGTACTTGACTGAACAGGTGTGCTATTGCTTTTTCTACCATCATTACGCCTATATATTATAGTGACTAAGTAGATCTATGATGTGATGATTTCATACTCATGTTGGTAGACATGAGGAATGTCTGAGAGGCAGGTGACATGGTGGAGATGCTAGTAGTCTTTGTTGTAGTTGAGTACTCACACCAACCTCTCCGTGTTTCAGGATCTGTTATTACGATAATGAAGAAGATTCAAGAGCCTCACCATGAGCTCTATGGGCCCACTCATTCCAGTGCCTATCCAGAAGTTGATTGAGGCCATACTGGGAGTGGTCGTCTGATTCTGCGAGTTCAATGTTGGAAGAAGCTGAGTGCTGAATATGTCGGTAGGTCTAGGTTAGGACCTCCGTCAAGAGTCCGACGAGTGTCAACCGATCCTGAGAGGATCCAACACTGAAACGTCTGGTGATTCTAGCCAGTGAAGCACTGGTGCCATTCAAACTCAGTGTAAACCTTGGTGATTGCAAGGTCATGAACTTTCAAGTTGAGCCAAGTGATCATTGTTAACGGTCACCATGACCTGTGTGATATGCTTCTGGCCCGGCGGGGTTGTCATGGGACACCATGTATAATTTGATGCTTAAATAGTGTTTCTACATTGGTTACCTTTATGAAGCCAACATGTGGTCCAGTGACCGAAGACATTGATTACAACATTGGTGGGAACACCAGAGGGACATGTTTGTTAAGGTAGTGAGCTACCTCAGTCCAACGTGGTGAACTGTTGACAGGGTATGTTAAGGTAGGGAGCTACCTCAGTCCAACGTGGTGAACTGTTGACAGTGTATGCTAGGTTGTGATTACTACCCATTGATCAGGGTAGTTACATGATACTGTGTGAAGATCTATTTGTCCAAGGACATGGAAATAAGGTGAAGTGTTTAGTCACCTGATAGACTTTGCCAGTGACATTGTGTGTTCACGTGGAGCAACCGCTCATTGTGTAGGTGACATATCAGTGTGTGGGTCACTTACGAGATAGAAGAGTGACCAGGCTCTTGTGTATTTTGATACGGTGCTACAAGTACTTTTTCTGCAAGTGGGAGACCGCTAATGTGCTAGGGTCGGCCCAGACTTCATCAGGAGTGTGACGAGTGATATAGTACGACAGCAAGGAAGGATCCTTGTTCATCGGTGCAGTGTCAGTCAGGCAGTGGTACTGTGCTTGATCAGCCCGTGATTGGTTCTCTGTGTGAAGAGGGAACTTTGGAGAGGCAGCAGACCTTGGAGTTCCAGTCCACTGGAGGAGCCTGGGTGAGTCGCTACCACGACTGGACAACCACACGAGCTATCGTCCGCCTCCATGATGAAGAATACTCATCTGCATAGCTGATCTTGTACATAGTTCTTCTAGTCTGGCTTTTAGCCATCCTTCTCTGTGTTGTGGTTGACTTAGTTCAGAATTAAATTTTTGTTCTCTTAGCTATGACTTTGTGCAGTGATATGACTGGTGTCTGGTCCGAGCCCCCTGGGGGTTTGGAACCCTAGGTAAGGGAGGGGAGGTTCAGCTGTCCCGGCTTGTGTGGGGCCTGGTAGATGTAGAGTGCTATTGAGGTGGTTGGAGCAAAGGCTGGGGATAATATCTATCGTGGCAAACCGTCCAAGGCCCCGGCGGTCTTGTCCA